>JAOTQR010000092.1:22684863-22696783 GCA_025774065.1 Solanum ossicruentum | reverse complement strand
GTTCAAATTTGACGCAACCCGCCCAATTGCCACCCCTAAAAGATTTTTTTCAGAACTTCTAGATTCTTTTAGAGTAGCTGGTGAAATTTACTTATTAACTAAAGTACTAAAGTAATGTACAGATTTTGGCTATAAAGTTTCAGTGATTCACTAAATTCAATACAGATTTTGTATGAATTATTTTGAGCATTTTCATAAAATGTGGTGCTAAAAGGTGCTCTCCATGTCATTATATGAGCTTCTATTCATGGCTTGATTTGTTGTCTCATTGTTCGACCTTTTTGTTATTCTTTCTGAAAGTAACTTTTTTGGGGGATTCAGAAGTAAATTCTGCTCGTGTATTTGCTGAAAGTTTCAAACTTTATGTTGCAAAAGATTTGCTTTTACCTTGTGCCTTTGAAACTGCCTTTCATAGAACTTATTGTAAAAACTCATTTCTTATATCAATTTCTGTTAATTAGTCCATTAAATATGTTTCAATTCCAAACTAATTAATCTTTATGTAGTCATAACATTTTATGGGAGGACACCTCTTTTGACTGCCAAACTGTTACTGGGTGATGTGAGAGTGTCCTTACAACTGTCTGAACTGATATTTGTGTGTGAATTGTGATCACAACAGTTGGAAAAAAATATATTTTAAGTTTATAATGTTGTTTTTCTAGATTCATCTGCATATAAGCATGTACTAAAAATTGCAAGTATCTTATCCTAGCAATTCAGAGTGGATACGTTAAGAAGACCAAAAGGGAATACTGTGATTACAATCCTAACATAAAATGAGAAAATTTCCCATGTTACCGATGTTTAAGGATAAGCTGGTTATATGAATATCTTTCAGGTTCAATTATATCGCTTTCGTTACTAAAGTTGGATTAATTAATTATGTTCTGTTATGGCAGGATAATAATCAAATGATTCTTGTCACTGGCCTGAAAAATCTCCTTTATTATTTTGCCATTAGTCTGTCAATATCTTGTAAAGTGCATATATTTCAGACTTCACATTTGTCAAGTAGATAGACATTATTATTATGTCACTAAGCGTGTGATGACAGTGGGATGTGTTCTAAGTTTTTGAAGGTTTTGTGTGAATCTGTTAACTGAAAACAGATAGCCCTACAACTACAACATACCGAGTGTAGTCTCACAAAGTGGAAAAAACATATAGCTCCAAACAAATAATTTCCGACGAGTTATAGTAGGGACTGCTACATTCTGCAACTTTTTTTTTGCTTCTGATTTTCCTATGGTAAAGAAGAGACAAATCAACCATCAACTATAAGATAACTTCACAAGGTTGGGTTGAGGTTTTGGCAGTACTTCCCTTTCCCATTTTCTATATATATCGACCAACCATTTCTACATGTCTTACTTGTTTATTATAAGTTTGAAGTTCAAAACCTTCATTCTCATTGAACAGAAGGATATTTGGGTCATGCATTTTATTTGAATATGAGATTTTCTTGCATTCCTATGGTTGGATAATCACTGGTTGGTAAGCTTATTGCTAAGAGATCTGAATTTCTATAGAATGGCTGCTTCCAATGGCTCAAGTAACCTGTATTCAGATATGGAGGTGGATGCATTCAGACGTCTTTTCCCTTTGCGCTATCATGAGCAGCATCTTCTTAAAGCTGTACGACCTGATGCCCGAAAGCTTGGTAGTGCTAGAGATACAACACTTGCACTTGGTTTGTCTAATCATCGTTTCAACTTATTAGTTATTATTATATGATCTTTTCAGGAGTTGTCCAAACTTATAACTGTATTTGCACTGCAGGTGCCGTTGCCTCTGCTGATGGATCGGCACTGGCAAAGATTGGCTCCACTGTAAGTGTATCCTTTGTATCAATTGCTTCTTAATGTACAGGAGCTTCCATTTTTCTCTTGAATTGCTTTCTGAGTTGATTGATCATCTTGTGTCAATTGCAGACGATGCTGGCTGCCATCAAAATGGAAGTCATGACACCAACTGTTGAATGTCCAGACGAGGGATCCATAGGTAAAGAACTTCTCTTCTCAGCTCTTATTATCCTATTACCCATATAGTTTCTGCTAATGTATATGATTCTATTGTGATTCAGCTATCGAATTTCACATGCCTCCCATTTGTTCTCCCCTGGTTCGGCCTGGTAGGCCTGCGGAGGCAGCATCAGTAATTTCAAAGCAGCTGTCAGACACTCTCTTGAGGTATGTAATAATAGCTTGCAGATGCCCTAAACTTGGAGTCTGATTTTTTTTTTTTTAAAATAATCTGAAATTGGAGTCTAAATATTCATCATCATCTAATGTCGGCATGTTAGGTATTTTTATGCTGACAATGTAGTTTGGTTCTTACTGTTTTGTTTTGATAATTTTCTTAGCTTCTGGTAATCTATATAACAAGTCAACAACACAAGTTGTATTTAAAGTTCGACTAGCCCCACCTTATGATCTCACAGCAGCAGATATAATAATATGATTTGGGAAATCATCCTGCTTCAAGCATGTTGTTCGTGGGGGGATTATTACTTATTGGTGAATAAATCTTAGTAGCTATTATTACCTGAAGAAGTTTCAGAAAGAACTTAATGTCAAAAGAGTGAAGGTTTCTTCTCTCTGGCTACTCTTTTCTGTTGGTAATAATGGAATAATTCTGGTCAGAGGAACAAAGAGATTCAGATTTATTCTGTACTCGATAAGTACCAATATGCAATATGGGACTGTATCTTCTTTCTTGTTCAAAGCCCAAAATTATGTCTCTTTCACATTCAGGGGAACCAAGCGTCGATCGTCAGGAAGGTTTGGCTTATAATTATTCAAGCACAGGTTCCTCCCTCGCCTAACCTGCCCTTTCTAAAATACTAAAAAACAAGTCTTTTTTGTAAATCTTTTGAACCTTACCTTTTCTTATAATTCCACCTAGATAAATCTAAATGGACATTGAAAGTTTGCTAGTAGTTGGCCCTCTTAGTCCATTCTTGCCAGTTTAGGAGTCTACCAAATCTTTATGTTTTATGTATTTTAAATAAGATCGCCTCTCCTCTGTCTACAGAAACAAAATGTAGACTAATGCCAAAATTTCATAACAGAAGAAAGGACTCACTAAGTCAGGATCACACCCTTAAAGAAGCTAGGGCAAAGCACCAGATAACCAGAAGCAGTTGCTTCTGGAAGAACTTTAAGTTACAAGGGAGAATATTCTCCTTTTGCTTTCTCCCACGAGCATAACCCTGCATGAATCCTTGTTCTTCCCAGAAGTTTTTGGAACTTAATCATCTTTTGATCAACTCTCCCCAAACCCCACTTGTGGTTTTACACCGGGTATGTTGTTAATCATCATCCAATTAACCATGTATCAATACCACTCTAGTTGGTGTCGGCCATATGAATGATCCGGCTCCATTTACTCTGTTTGGAACTTGATCATATCTGTTAATACTACTCCTACGAAAAGCTTTTTACCAAGAAGTATCTCTGGTTGTGTACTACTACTAAAAGCTTTTTACCAAGAATTATCTCTGGTTGTGGAACAAGTGTAACTTTTCTGTTGTTTTCCTAAAGATAGAAGAGAGTTACTTTGATTGTGAGCTTCATAGCTTTGTTTTCCCGTTCTATTTTAGGTCCTTCCTCTTGGCGTATCTTCTTAATACTCCCTGGGTCCCATTTTATGTGGCACAATTTGACTTGACATGGCGTTTAAGAAAAAAAAGATTTTTGAAATTTGTGGTTTGAAATAATCCTTAGATATTTGTGTGGTTGTAAATTATTTCATGTAGAGTAAAGGGGAAATTTGAAGTTAAATTATTTCTAAATTATTGTAAAAGTGACATTCTTTTTGGGACGGACTAAAGAGGAAAGGATGCTACGTAAGATGGGATGCTGGGAATATTTGTTTTTCCTTCACATTCTTATAAGTATGCCTGAACAATATTCTTAATAAGCAATTAAAATATTTGCAGCTCTCGCATGATTGACTTGAAAGAGTTGTGCTTGGTTGGAGGAAAAGCTGCATGGATGGCCTACCTAGTAAGTGCTAATGAATGTGAAGATCTTGTTTTCTTGCTTTTGTCCCATGGCCGGTAGAAGAAGGAAAAATTTGTTCCTTAATTTTACGTTAATTGAAGAGTTAAGCCGGTAAAATATGAAAAAATGGAAATCCTTGGCGTATCTGAGTTACAATTTTCAAATATGTTACTCAGTAAAGCCATCCCTCAACGCGTAGATTTGGAATATATGTTTTTCACTTATTCATCTTTGGTATTTGAATCTTCCTCTCCTTTATTTCTTTATTTTATGCTAATGCAAATGCTTTTAGATCATGGGCCTAATTGTTGGTTTTAATTCCTATGGTATTGAACTAATATAGGACATATACTGTTTGGATGCCGACGGTTCCCTGTTTGACGCTGCATTACTATCTGCAGTTGCTGCCTTTTCGCATTGTAAGTTTGCTATTGCATGGATTTTCTCAAGTATTCCTGTAATCATTACTCGTTCTATGAGAGCCAACTATATTGTACTTCATAACCAGTTTCTGGTTTTGAGATTGGAAATGGACCTCATGTTGAAAGAAAATTTTTGGGAAATAGGGTTCTGATGTCAAAGTTGAAAAAGGGTAAGAAAGAAGATAGTTTTTGTGATTACAGAAAACATAGCGTCAACAGGCTCCGGTAAAAAGAGGACCAGCTGGCTGCAAAAGTTCCTAGAACAATAAGCAATGTGTTCAAGGAGCTAGTATCTGCAACAATCTGGCCTGCATATGTCATGCAACGAATCTTAGAGGAAGGCTAGTCTAGAAGAGAATAAATAGGAAGGAGATGAACTGTTCTTAGTTTAAGCAATATGTCAAAAGAACAATCTTTCCCACATTGGTTTGTAAAGGAATATCATGCAATAAATTTATGAAGCCATTATGAGAAAGAGACGAAGGGATGAAGAAGAGTGCACATGTTAGGTGCAGACATATGATTTTATTTTTTAATTTTCTTAAGGTTACAATCAATCTAGGACATCAATAGCCTCTTTTTCTGGGATGAGGGAAGAGTGTTTTCCTCTGAAGTGTTCAATATTATCTGCACTTAGTTATTATAGCTATACGTATCAGTTTGGGAAAGTTGATTATTATTAAACGCATGAAATTTACTTAGGAAATGGATTTTTTTCGCAGTGAACATTCCAGTAGTGTCTTTAAATGAAGATGGGCGAATAGTTCTTGTTTCTGAGGACAACATCCAATTGAAACTGGAGAAGCAGCCTGTCAATACAGAGAAAAGAAAACTCAAATTGAACTCTCAACCATTCTCTTTAACGTGCTTGCTTCATAAGAACTACATCCTAGCAGATCCTACAGCAGAGGAAGAATCTATAATGGAAACGACTGTAACTGTGGTATTGGATTCATCTTACCAGCTTGTTTCACTTTATAAACCAGGGGGACCAGTTCTTGCCCATACATCAGTCATCCAGGTTAGTTTGCATCGTAATCCTAATACTTAACTAAACGGACAACAAAGTATTTTTATTCTTTTCTTTTCTTTATAAGGAACATTTGATATAACTTAACTGAAGGAGGTCACTAGTTATCAGGAAACTTTTTCAAGGGGGAACGTAGAGATTTCCAATTGTTTTTGGGAATGTTTTGTAACTGTCTCCCCTCCCCTTCTATTGAGAACAATATAGAATACCCAGGCATGCTAGTTTTGTTTCAGGTTTGTATTAAAAGTTAAATATAATCCAAATTGACTCTTGAGATACTTTGTCAAAATATTTTTTCCTCGTTCATATGTTTTACATTGCATTAATTAATAAGATTCTTTTAATGAGTTCTGTTTGGTTGGTGGTTAAACGATATCACAAGACAACAAACAAGAAAAATTAAAATTTCTGAAAATCACTTTTCTTTAAGTTAAGGATCTTTCGGAACAATCTCTCTACCCACAAAAGTAGGGGTAAGTATCCTATCCAGATCTTATTAGTGTGATCTCATTGGATATGTTGTTGTTTGTATTAAAATTTCAGAAATAATGCTAGTTTCCTATGTTGTACTCACTTTTCTGGAGACATTGCTCAACTTACATTCCATAGTTCCTTGTTGATCTGCAACGGTTTTCCTAAAGATAATCCTGTAAATTGTAGTTGAAAAGATTATATCTTCACTAGAAATGTTCATTAATTATGTCTTCAGGATTGCGTCGCACTGGCAAGGCGTAGAGTGAAAGAGCTTCAGAATATCCTGAATGAAGCTATTTCTGATATGGAGGTAGACTGAAGGAGATTTTCCTTGCACCATAATATGTAGCATTCAGTAGACAGCTGGATTAGAAAGGTAGCCATGGGTTGCAAATTCAATTTTGAGTGGGAAATGGATATTATTTGTTTTTGTTAAATGACAAGTATATTCTTTACTTGAAGATGGAGAAGTAGTCGTGGGGTCCCCTTTCCACTGATGATCAAGTGTTTGTCTGAAATGGATGTGGGGTCTGGTTGTTCCTTGAAACTGAAATATTCGTTAGATAGCCACGCCGCGTGTTTATCTGCTGGGCCCTTTTCTCCACCGACCTAACGCAATCATCATGTTTTTCTCTTGGCCCGCCCTTCCCTCTTATGTTTAATTTTTTTTAATTAAAAAATATTTTAATATATTTTATATTTATTTGTCCATTTTACTAGATATATATTTGCGCTTTTAGCATATCAATAAACTTTTTATTTTCATGTTTTACTCTCAATGTTAATTATTCATTTCCCATATTATTTATCCAGATGTAAGACTATACATCAATATATAGGTATTATGATAAAATTGGCAGAGATTATAGTGGATAAGTAAAAGTGAATTGATGAAATATAAATCTTTATTTTAAGATTACAAGATTTAAGTTAGCTATATCTCTTTTTACTGATATTTGCTGGAATAATATTGATATTTGAGGTTTATATAGATAACTAAGATGGAATTTTGCATATGGTAAACACATTCAACTTTCAATCTTAAGATTATGAGTTTGAGTCATCTAGAAAGTAAAAATGATGAAAGCTTCCGAGAAGGGGTAAAACAAAATAATTAGCCCAATCAAACTCGGTTAAGCTTAAATTATATTGATTGAAGCTATCATTATTATAATTTAGTGATAAATTATCTCAACAAACGAAAGTTCGATGTTCTAGATGTAAACAACTAATTTAGTGACAGTTATTTATCTAATTGTGAAAGATGTATAAAAACTAAATGACGAATATTATGGACAGGTTAATTAGAACTAGGAGTCGCAATGATTCTTTTGACCATTTGTTTTGAATTTAACAGTTTTAGTCGTAAAATGATAGCTAATCTTTAATAAAACAATTTTAGTTGTAAAATAAAGTTATTAAAAAAAATATCTCTAAATTAAGTGATGCATGAGCTGGGCAGCTTACTAACCTCTAGTTATTAGTCAAACAAACGTCAAAAGAATGGCTAACAATGACATTATTCTATCCTAAAAAAGAGTATACGTAGTAACTTGTTTTACGATGAAGCATTGCATGTGACCAAAAAAAGTGGCCGTACAACCAATTCAATTTAAGGATAATTATGATTTTAAACTATCTTATGGATTTTTGAGACAAGGATTTCCAGTAAACAGTCTCTCTATCTTTGTGAGATAATACTAAAGTCTAACACACATTTACCCTCTTCAGACCTCATTTATAAAATTTCATTGTATGATTTTAAACTATGCATATAGTGTATATTTTGCTCATTAGTTTATCGAACATATATACTCATAATTTTTTGTTAATATTAATTATTTCATTGGACCAAAAAAAGGTCAATAAAAGACCTAGCAGGACATTTGTCCAATGATTATACAAATGGTTGGTGCAACTTAACCTCCGTGTGAACTAATATGATTGCATTTGTCCTTGATATGTTTCCTTTTTTTGGCGTATGTGAAATCATATTATTAAATCATACTTATTCCGGATTAGTATGTTTTACTTTAATGTTATAAAATGAATAATTTAATTAATAATCAATCAATTAAAGTTGATATGATCGTGTAGTTGGAAGGAGGGGGGCACTTGTAAAATTCTTGGGATCTAATTGGCTCTGTCTTGCTTAATCAATTTCAATCAATATTCTTCATACCTAAGGTTGGGATAAATGTGAATACTTCGAGTTGAAGGAATATATCCACCCAAAATTGTTCCTTCTTTCAACTAACTCGACCACATAAATCACTACGTTATGAACAAAATTTGTTCGACGTTTAATTAAATTAATAGATGTATGACATGTATTTATATTTGTATGTAACTTTTTTTTAATCTTTTAATGGAGAGAGCAACGAAATATAAATTTATTCCATGAGGAAGTTATTCTGTTTTTGGAAAATTGTGAATTAATTTTTTAATTCTAGTTATGCATGGACCATTGATTAAATTAACAGACCAACAGCTGCCTAGATCTAGGAAAACAGTGTTAAAATTAGCTAGCAGGTAGCCGCAGCACAAGCACTGAATTATTCCATAAATTAGTGTTGTTAAGCTAATCCAATTAGTCTAGTATTTTAAAAGCTAAAGCAATTCATTGCAATATGAAGGGTGTTTTAAAAGATTTGAGACAATCATAGACTTAAGTTTGCAAGATTAACTGACTAAAATATCTTTAAAAACGTATTTTATTTTTACATATTATGTACTAGGTACATGGAAGAGGACCCTTGGAGTAATCAGTAAAATTATCATGTAACTAGGAGGTGACAAGTTCATAGAACCTTGTAGTCGAATACTTTTCCAAACGAAATCATTAGTGCACTAAACTTGCTCTTTATATACTATGTACATGCGTTGTTACGCTTGTATTGTCAAGATTATCAAAATTATAGTAAATAATAAGTACTTCTCTGTTTTTAATTACAATTCTTGAATTTGAATTCTTAATATAAAAGCACTTTTACTAAAACATTTTATCTTAAATATAAAATTTTTCGGTGTGAATCCATGAATTAAAAAGAAACCTAAAGTAGTTATAATTTGATACTCATAAAAAGTATTCCCAATTAGAAGGCATTTCTCCAAACTGAGAAAGTTAAAAGACAACGTTTCCCAATAAGCAGCTAGCTAGTGCACGAAACACAAGGCAAATCTTGTGTTTGATTTCCTCATCTGATTAGAACATTCTCAAAATATTAATTTCTCCCTTTCACTACTTCTTTCATTATTGGGAAAAAACCCAGACGCATGCAGATTCTTTTCTTTAAATATATTTTAATTTTATGATAATAAATATGTCACGTAAAAAATTAAAATGATATTGCACAACTAACAGCAGTAGTAGTATTATAATGAAGGCTCTGTTTTTTATACGTTCCACAACAGTCCTCTCCTCTACTTTCACTTTAGAGTCAGTGTTGACCAGTCAACAAAATTGACTGATCCCCATGTCATGTTGCACCCTGTCCCACATTTGTTCCATGTGCCCACCACTACAAGGGCAAATTGCTTTAATTCTAAATTTAAAATAAAATTATATCGAGGCCTACGTATTATTGATTTCTAAATTGGGATGATTACAAAAACTTTTTAACATGTTTTTGACAGTTTAGCTTTATTGTCCTTGTTTTACTGTTGCACTTTAGGTTTCACATTCTATCTGTAATTTCAGGCACATTTAAAATTCATAAATTTTGATAGTTATTTTATCTTAATATGTATTAATAGTTAAAATTTACAGTTAAATATGTATAAATATTACTAGGATCCTATGAACTTGTAAATTGTGTTCTAGCTCCGCTTTTTTTTTCATTCATTATAGTCAAAAACAAATTTCTTCGAAGTTAAATCATTAACAAACAAATGTGGTTGCTATTTTCTATGCATTTTATTATATCAAGAAGACATATATGTAGAAAGTAACTAGTGATATATGTAAAAATTAGGAATATTTTAGTCAAATAATATTCCCTCTATTTTATATCAACTTGATTTTGGGGTAGCTGAATTATTCAGAGTTTAGAATGAATGTTTGAATCTTCTTTCATATTTTTCTTTTTTTTCATATTTTTTTTTTATTTATTAAAGTTTTATAAATTTTAGGAGATGAATACACTACTTCCCCTATTCAGTTTTACTTGTCAAGTTTTATAAATTTCATATAGTTTGATGCTGATAAGTGAAACAAGGACAAGTAAAAGTACTTGCAAAGATACATTTATAATTTTACAAAGGATATTAGTGAAAAATATTATTAATTTTTTTCTAAAATATTTTTTTAATATTTATGTATATTCTTTCACAAATTAAATTAATATTATAAGATGACGGGAGTACCTTTTATGATAATGCTATTAAATGATATTTTTATTATGTGTGACAAAGAAATATAAAAAATAGCGAACGTGGAGTAGTATTTTGAAAGAAATGATGGAGGAGATATATATATATATATATGCATACAAATTTGGGAGGGAATATGAAAATATTTGAAAATCAAGAAGGAAATAAAAAACATTTTGTTCATAGGATCCGAAGATAATCAATGAGTGGTAGGATCAATGATTGATTGATAGTTTTTTTTTTCCATGAAATGATTATTCATTGTAATTGCTATTACTGACAGATGATGACACCTTAGAATATTATTTCATGTTGCTGTTGGGGTTCTTTGGTGACAAATACTATTACTTAACATATTTTCTCCCTTTATTTTTACCTTTTTCATTTTAAATTTACACATATTATAAAAATAATAATTAATATAAATATTTTATCATAATATTTATATAAAAAATTCCAATGAATGTAAATTATTTTCATGTCTCCCACAGTATTGTTGATTCCGATTTTCGAGGTCATGAGGAAAGTACAATAATAACAATTGCTCCTCAATTCTCAGCAAATTACTTCATCCATTTAAAAGAAAATGACGTACTTTCTTTTTGATTTATTTCACAAAGTATGTTTGATTTTTTTTTTAGCAAAATTTTTATTTTAATTTTTTAAATGACATTTAAAATCACAAAACTAAATGATATTTTAATATATTTAATATAATTTTATTTTGAGACCACAAAATTTAAAGATCTTTATTCTCTTAAATTTCGTTCCAAGTCAAACTAAGTCTCTCTTTTTAAAATGGGGAGAACAATATGTTATGTGTTTTAGTTCATTTGTCCTAATTCTTTTGTTCCGTTTCAAAAGAATGTTTTTTATTCTAACTTTTGACGTGACACGTTTGAGATTTGATACAATATTCTACACGTTTTCTGTTTTAGTTTACAAGATTCAAAGGTTGATTTTTTTTTTTATAAAAAAAAAACTTCATATAAGTTAAAGTTAAACAGACAAATTGAAACAAAAAAAAGTACAGTCCTTTTTGTTTTTTTAAAAAAATCTTCCTAGTATTTACATCTCTCTCATAATTAATTATCCAGTCTAATCAGAATTAATGTAAGAAAACAATCTTGAACAAAAAGAATTGTGGTGTTGTCACTTGTCAGTGTATATATGATTAAGGCAGAAGATGAAGAATACTATTTGTCAGAGTGTGCTGATTTTAGGTGGAGAAGTAAGTAGTTGTCCTTATTAGATTCGTCGTGTTTGTTTTAACATGAGTATATTTGTGTCAACACATTTCTTCAAGCACAAATTAGTTCAGACTGACTCACACGAGGATACGTGGCAGTTATATAACGTAAACTTAAACTTTGAGTGAAGCATAAAAGAATGAAAATGATGGATTTGTTTTGCATGCACTAAACTGATTCGATGAAAAATAAATTTTAAAAAAATTTATAGTTTCTAATATAAATTTATTTTTAATTCGTACGTGATGGAAAAGTTTGTGTTTGTAGTAGTGATATTTGTAAAAATGAGTGTTGACACCCAATTTTGTCCGGCCTTTTTCATAAATTAGTGTCAAAATTAGTCATCGAGTTTTGTTTTATTTTTAC
>JAOTQR010000092.1:22673370-22684763 GCA_025774065.1 Solanum ossicruentum | reverse complement strand
TTTCGAGAATTAATTTTGCTTAAATTAATTGAGTTTAGATTGATTCTCGATTTTCGAACAATTTTTCAAATTTTTTTAAAGTCGGTCATTTTTCGGCATAACAATGAGTACACGCTTATCATGATATATGAAAACATTATATAGAGATAATGCTATCTTGAGCTCGAAGTCTTCATAAGAGGTGATAAAATTACTCCCAATTTATTTAATTCGTTGAAGTTTGGATAGGTTAATAATTCGTCCATTTATTAGCTCAATTCATCTCAATTCAACTCATTTAAAATTGGGTTTATGTGCCACCTGAATTGACTCGAGAGAAATCTTGTCAATTTTTTTCAAAAAAAAATTTGATATGTTTTATATAGTCAAAATACAGAAAAATATAATATATTATAATTAAGTATTAAAATATTGAAAAAGAACAAATGAAATAAGTAAAACATAAAAAAATGAATTGGGTTGGATCTTGACCCACTCTATAACCCATTACTTAATCCATTTTGATCCAATCAAATTCGAATTATATTGAATCTTGACCCATTTATCATCTAGATCTATTATGACCCGCTCAAAATTGACTCAATCCGCCCAATTACCTCACTTAGTCTTTAGTAATGCACCCATAGACATATCCTAAAGCTTAAAAAGGACCATGGAGAAGGTAATTAATGAACTAGCTTGTTCATAATTGTCTAATTAGCTAGTGCCATGATTTGATTTCAATACCAACTTGGATAGGCAAATTCTAGATTCATATAATTGAATTATTTGTATAATTCTTTTTATTTTTTTGTATGCTTGAAAAAACTACACACAATTTGAGTAACTTAATTAGAAGTCACAAAATTTAACCAAAATCCTCGTTCGAGTAATGGATCGTCACATGAAAGATTGGAGATAATTACAAATACAATGCTAAAACTAACGATAAAAATATAATAACAAATTTTAAACTTATAAAATTTAAATACTGACTCCGTCTGTATCATTCACGTGATGATCAAAACAAATTGCAATTAGGGTGACTAAGACAAGTCACTTGCAATCAGAGTACTTTAAATTTTTTGTTTTGGTGGCAAAGTGGTTCCAGTTAGGCATGCAATATAAAGGTGCAGTACTCTACCTGATCCAAGTGACCACTTTTCCTTCTTATCATCTCTTGTCTATTTCAATTATAGCCTTTAACTTGTAGCCACTCGACATATATATAGCCACGGTTTCTGTTGATGTTGGGTCCATATATATGCACCCAACTTCAAATTGCCAACATCATCTAAATTATTTGGGACCAAACATTATTCCATTTTTGTGTGGGGACAATGGGGCCTACCTTAAGTTAAATCATTTAAACATATTTGTACATGAATATGAAAATTAAAGGAAAATTTTAATAGAACTAAATTGCTTTTAAAAACAAATGCACACCAATTAGCATTATTTTTTTTCATTTTAATAAGTTAAAAAGTATAACTGAAATGACATGAGCAGGTGCAGCACAAGGTGTGCTTACAAAATGGGACAAAGAATGAGATCTACATCAATCATATGCGCATTTATTTATTTTTCTTTATAATTCTTTTTAGAATTCCTAAAACTCTTCTAGACTTTTTTTTTTTTCCATATACGCTCCCATTGTTTTATAGAATAGAATTATATAATTGGGAAACTTGAAGCAATAAGGGACCCTGTGAGCATGTACAGTTAGATATTCCACTCCATTGTGTCCCAAATAACAGACCTAAGCCTTACACAACACAATATTATTTCAGTGCCTCAAAGACTCTTGCGGGGTAAGTAGGGATCGAATGTAAGCAGTCTGACCCCTATATGTAAAAACATAGCGCGACTGTTTCCGGATGACCCATGATGAGCGTCGGAAGTTGCATTGACTAACTGCTACTTCACAATTGAAAGAGCGTTTTTCTTTATTCCATCATATTCCAAAACTAAAAAATAGTAAATTTTTGGCTCCATCCGAGATCGATGGAAAATAAGCCTTACACGTATTTCCTTATCCTATTTCTCAATTTTGCTTTATATTTTTCACACACACAGACAGTAGGACATGTACTTAAGCAACAACCCACCCACGCCCCCACTCCCGGCCCAAACACCCCCACACCCCACACCTCCTTATCTCCATTTATATATATTGAGTTTGAGAAAGAAGCACTCACAAGTTGTTCTCTCTTGGCTTTTGCATTATTTCCTCTCCTTTTCTTTGCAACTTAAAATTTCCCTTGTCCTTTTTATTCAAGAGATTAATTAATTAGCCTCTTGTATTTCCCAAGCAACAAAAAAAATATATAACCATCTTGCTTTTAATTAAGCTCTTACAAGATTTATATTGTTTCTAGTTGTACTAAGTGATGGATTCCACTAGTGCACAGCATCATCATCATCATCAGGTAAATTAATGAAGTTGTATTAGTAGTACTAATGATGGTTTAATTTCTTTCTTTGTTGTGTCAATTAATTTTCTTGGAGATCTTCTGATTTAATCTCTTTGTTGTGTCAAAAAGTCTTTTTTTTGTGTGTGTGTGTGTGTGTTCATTTTCTGTTTCCTTTCTCTGAGTTTTTATAACAAAAAGATTCTTGTAATGAAGCTAGAACTACCAATCTTGTATGAGAAAGCACCTAATTATTTGAAAAGAAATTTATGAAAAATTAAAAAGAAGATTTGATTAACGTTATAAATCTCACTTCCCAAATCTTCATTCCTAAACCTATATTTTCCTGTAACAATTTATCTTACCAGCTGTAGCATATCTATTTATCCCTCTAAAAAAATAAAAAGTTTAGTCTATGAATTAAAATGCCACCCAAAGAAGACCTACTCTATGTGCCTAACTCCTAGTTGTGTATACTCTTAACTTTTGCTAATTTTTGTAAGTTTCTTTTCTTTCACGACTGCAGCCATATAGCCTAAGAACAAATTAAATTGATGCTAGCTGAACTTTTACAAATTTAAAATCAGTCTCTTTAGAGTATTATGTTGGCTTTCAAGTTAAAGATTTGATTTTTGAATGTAAACGTAAGCCATTATATTCATACATCAATTATAAATATAAAGAGGTTTTTCCTTTTTTTGCTAGTTATGACAATATATCTAAACTTTACCCATGTCTTAGCTCAGATAGATCCTCAATTCGAAAGAAGTGTATTCGAAGCAGGATGCCAAAAATAATACAACAACGAAATATTAAGATATGTACAAGAAATTAAAAATATATTTCTAATAGTTCTAAACAATCTTTATTTTTGTTGTGATATAGTGTTTGTGATTTTTTTTAGATGAGAATCTTTCGAAAATAACCTCTTTATCTCTATGAGGTAATGGAGAGACATTTGACGTTATTTAGTGTTCTGATCTTTATAGTTAATTGTGTTGTTTAGGAATTGTCTTCTCAAACCCTAGAAAGCATTTTGGTGAGCACAAAGCCACAACAACAAGATCAAAAGAAGCCAAAGCCACCTGAGCAAGCAGTAAAATGTCCAAGATGTGACTCTTCCAACACCAAATTTTGCTACTACAACAACTACAGTCTCTCTCAACCTAGATACTTTTGCAAATCATGTAGAAGATATTGGACTAAAGGAGGAACATTAAGAAATGTTCCAGTAGGAGGAGGATGTAGGAAAAATAAAAGGTCTTCCTCATCATCAAGAAGTAGTAGTAGCCAAGATCAACATTCCATCATCAACACTCCTAGTAATCCATTTTCCTATGATTCTAGTGATTTGAGCCTAGCATTTGCTAGACTCCAAAAACAAGGAAATGGGCAATTGGGATTTGAAAACCATAACAATATTTCAATGATGTGCAATGACAATCCAAGTGGAATATTTCTTGATGCACTTAGGGGTGGTAATGGATTTCTTGAAAATAGTAATCCAATAATTCATCACCAGAATTTGTACTATGGATTTGGGAATATTATTAATGGGGACATGGGATTACATAATGTGGAAAATGGTGGATTAGGGGTGAATAACAGTGATCAAGAAATGGGATTAATGCATAATTATGATCAAGAAATTAGCAGTGGTGTAACAACATCAACAACAGTGACAACAGTTAAACAAGAGATGGCTAAAGATCAAGGTTATGACAACAAAGTTTTGTGGGGATTTCCATGGCAAATTAATGGAGAAGGAAATGATATGGCTGATTTTGATTCAACTAGAAGAATGTGGAATGGAGTTGGTGGCTCTTCTTGGCATGGACTTCTTAATAGCCCTCTCATGTAGATGTTAGTATACATAATACTGGCTGATTAATTTAGATTCACGTTGATCAGGATCCATGATTAATTGAATTTATGCTAAGTAAGATCCATTAGAAAAAGCGTTCTTTATGAGGAATTTCTCTATTTTCAAGCTTGGAGTTTAGAAGAAGAATTTTGTTTAAAAGATCAGAGTTGAAGGTTAATTAACTTAATGGTGTTGTGTAAAGAGATTTGGTTCACTTGAATCATCTCTCTCTCTCTCTCTCATTTTTTTTTCTTTTTTGGGATGTCATTTTTAGATCTCTTCCTTGTGATTGACAAACTAATTAATGAAAGTTGATTTATTTTTCTTCAATCTATTAGTACTGACAGGCATCCAGTGATATATGTAGAATTTTGTTGGTTTATTTAAGGAAAATGACTTTGATTGATTAAATCAGACATTGATATTTCCTAGTTGATTAATAATGTTTGAATTCTTTCATAATGCTGGGTACTTGTCTGCACATGATGTTAGATTATTAATTAATAAAAAATAAAATTAAAATGTGTAGGCTTGTTTTCAAGATATGCTATCATGATTGCTTCTTATTTTTAGGTGGATCTTAATCTTATTTAATTCTTCTTTTGTTTATAAGTGACACATTACTACCCAGTCTGTTTACTACTAAAAATAAATTTTTGGTACACAAAAAGTGAACTGATGAGATAATTAATTAATAATGAGATTTGCTGGATTATTCTCTTCTTTCTAAGCAATCGAAATTTAAGTGAAGCATGAGCACCAATCTCGGAGTAGATTTTCAGATTTTCGATCTCTCTTGACAGACAAAATCCACCCTGAG
This sequence comes from Solanum ossicruentum, assembly GCA_025774065.1. NCBI lineage: Eukaryota > Viridiplantae > Streptophyta > Magnoliopsida > Solanales > Solanaceae > Solanum > Solanum ossicruentum. The sequence goes on along the minus strand of JAOTQR010000092.1, from coordinate 22,679,689 downwards.
ATTTCAGCGTGACAAAGATTCGCAATATTTTAATGGTGTACTAAATCCTAAACGACCAAGATTTTGCGGCCAAATTTAATTTCGTGTCCCACGAGATGTTTATTTTGAATAAACTAGATGTATAACATATACATTTTTATTTGTCTCTATATTATTTTGATATGTTTAATAATACTTATTCACTTTATAAAATTAAGAGATAATTTTACACTTAGTTCTTAATTTACTCTTATCATTAATTATACTCATTTCTCCATTATATTTTTTAAGACATAGTATTTATTATATTCAAAGGGTATTTTAGTAAAATTACTTTATTATTTATTATTTTTTAATCTTTGTGCCAAGTCAACAGGGACCAAGTAAAGTTGGATGAAGGGAATACTTCTTCCGTTCAATTTATTTGTCATGATAAGGTTGGACACAATTCTTAATAGAAGAAATTAATTAGAAGTGTTTTGACTAATATATGATTTATAAATAATTAAATTTTTATCTATATATGTGTCATAATTCTAGAATAATTAATGCTAAGGAAAAGTTGAAAAAAAAAATAATTAATTCTTTCTTGATTATCTAAATTAACAATTATTTTGGGACAACTATTTTTAATATACATGACAACTAAATTGGGATAGGGGAGTACTATTTCAATTTTAACTAACTAATGCATATATTTTTTACTGATATAATTAAATTATTTAATCATGATAGTAAATTCACATTATGTGGCGTTCTCAGTGCTATCAATCATTGGATGAGCTAAAAATTTTCTGGATCTGGGATTCCTTTGTAACAGTAATTTCGACCTGCAATATTTGACAATTTCATTTTCCTCAAAATCGTACAAATAAATTTTAATTTTCATACATGTCGATTTCTATGGAATTACCAAAATTTTCACGTGCTATATATATATATATTATGGGGAATGGAAAAGAGAGATTCATCAACTTAGGAAGGATAAGGACAGTCATAAATTGTTGCTTGGCAGAATGAATTAATTGAATTGTGCCCAATTAAAATTTCTTTTTTCGAAATTTTCACGTATATATATTTTGAAGACGCGAAAAAGAGGGATTTGTCAACATAGGAAGGGCAGTGATATCGTGGGTTGATTGAATAAATTAATTGAATTTGATTGTGAGGCAGACAATTCAACTACTGATTTGTGATGGGGTAGGAAGAAAAAATATTCCAGCAAACCACCGGCCAGTTGACATCTGACTCAAGAATGTTGTAATCTTGAACAGTAATAAATTAATTGGGGACAGGTCCTTCCACATCAGACATTGTCCATTTCTCATGCCTAGTATACTAATTGAGGGATCGATTGACAGAGTGTATAAGGATAATACTAAATAAAGTGTATAAATAATGTTTGAATTAATTAGACATAGACTAATTTTTATGGATTGTTTCATTTGACATATTAAAAATAGCATGCATTGCATACAAAAATTTATTTACAAGGATACCCTCCACGATTTATAGTGAAAAAGATGTTAACAACAATCGAGACGCAATTGAGTTTTTAATTATACTTATGCATAAATTAAAACCATCGCATTATAATATCTAGAAATTTATGATATTAGTTATACATAGCATGAAAAAGTATTCCAAATAAGATACTATTAATACATCAAGTTAATACATGTATTATTTTTATTAGTACACTTTATCAAACGATCTTTTAGTGTAAAATTATCTTAGTATCATAAATTAGATTTGAGAAAACTACTTATACACTTTATCGAATAATTTTTAAGTATAAAATTATTTTAGTCCCATAAATTAGTTCCGAGGAAAATGAGAAATATGAAGACCTTATTTCTACCCTTATTATGTGTAGGTAGGCCCTTGTCTCCATTTACTTTTAGATTATATGTTCTGAAACCAAAAGTGTGAACCTTTTTTAAAAAAAAATAAAAAAATCTTTGTAAGAAGTATTTATATTCTGTTTTAGAGTGGCAAAATCAATTTAATTAATCTGTTAATTTATTAGATTAATTCAATCCATTTTAATTTATTAAAAATTGGATTGATATGCAAATTCAACTTGATTCAAGAAAAATTTTGTTAAAATATTTTTAAATTCTTTTAGAAAAATTGATATTTTATATATAACTATAATAAAGAAAAATATAATTTATTAAGTACTAAAATATTGTAAAAGAATAATATAATAAGTAACACCTAGTAAAAAAATAAATTGAATTGAGTCTTGACCTGTTTATAGCCTACTACCTAACTCATTTTTTAGCCAAACAAATTCAAGTTAGATTAAATCTCTGTCCAAATTTAACTCAACTCGCTCAATTATTTTCTTTGCCTCTTGATCCGCTCGACTTTCCTAGACTGTGTTACAAGTGGAAGGAACTTTACCAGATCAACAAAATTCAGACTTCTAAAATAGGATTTTGGGGTTTCAGGGCCCAACATAATCTTTGGACTAAGCCCAACTCCATAATTGGCCCACCCAGCGATTGAATCCCACATGGGTTTCCAGCCTTATATTTGTTTTGCACTTATGTTTATCTCATATGTTATTATTGTATCTTACAAAACTTCCAACACACTCCCCGTGCGTACGAACTCCATGCTAAATTGGTATAATTCTAATATTTTGTGGCTTGTCCACTGTTAAATAGTAGAATTAACAATAAATTTTGTTGACTAGCTAAAACTATAATTAGGGTTGGTGCTTTCATAGTTAATATTTAATTTACTTGGACGACATATCGTTTTATTGCATATTTGAGTCTCATCAACAAAGGAAATTGTTTTATAGTTCAAAATTTTTAATTAAAAAAGAAAAGATAAACCACTACGTAAAACTAATCCTTTTATGATAATTTATATAGATATATATGGACTTAGCAAAATGGCAGGGCGAAGTTAGGTAGCGCTAAATTAATCCCAGAATCATAATCTCAAAATTATAATAATTTAGTCTGCAAATTGAACAATGCATGTGTCATTTCCATGGACAAAATATATGAATTGATAAAGACAACACAGATGATAAAGCTAAATTACAATAAGGTTAGGTGTTCTCGTAGTTAATATTTAATATACATGCACAACACGTTCTCTATATCTTTTTATTTGCATATTTGAGTCTCATTAACAACTCTTTAATTTGTTATATGTTTCCAAAATTTTAATTAAAAATGAAACCACCACACAAAACTAGTCCCTTATGATAATGGATAAATATGAACTTAGCAAAGTAACGGAACTATCAATCGAATCCTCCTCCTCCGAAATTATACTGCTCAATAAGTAAAAATATATTTTTTTTTTGGTATAAGCGAGATATTGAATTCCCTTCGCCTGTCGAGAAATTTCAAGTTGCAAGTGAAACTTTTGTTCTCCACATAGTAAATTAAATCACCTACTACTTTTATCTAAAAACAATGTTTCCATAAGTTGTAGCACAACAGTGATCATTTAATTGCAGGCGCTGTTGCTTTTAAAGCTACTACGTATACGTAATTTACTAATTCTTGATACATGAGATGTCTAATTATTATTTCTAACTAAAGATGTCAGTTTTAAGGTTCAAATATTAATTAATTCTAATGAAGACTTTGTACTAAATTCACCAATACGGTTCCGCCAGAGTCTAAACGACATCATAAATGACTTATTGACTTTGATCATAATCATGCAAGTCTTCGTTCAACTTAATTATAATCTTTTAACTTCACTCAGCCAAACACGTTCATATTTGAGGTCAAGCAAAAGATAACATCAAATACCTCTAAATATCATCTTATACGTATATAGACAGAAGTGGTGTGTGGACCTAATTACGTATATGTAACAAACTTATCTCCCTCTCATGACCTTTCAACCCATAAAGAAGGTATAATTTATTACTTCATTTTTTTATTTTTTACTCGTATCCATTTTGAGCCATGACGGAGTCAGAATTTTCATTAAGGAGTTCAAAATTCTAAGAAGTAGACACATAAACGAACTAAGCGAAGGAGATTCGACATCAATTTTATATACATATTTGCCGAAGGAGATTCATCCGCTACTGATTTTGGGGTTCAAGCGATTTAAATTTTGACTAAGGGCGATTTCATATTCAAAATTTGAACTTGAAACGTTTAATTAAGAATGAAAAAGTCTTATTATCATAAACATAATTTTATAACATTTTAAAAAAAATACTAAGCTTTTACCATATATCACTCTCCTTTCTGTGGGAATTATTAAGCTTTTACCATATATCACTCTCCTTTCTGTGGGAATTATTACTATTAAGAAGAGTAACAATCTCAAGAAAAGGAGAGATTTGATTTTGTATCTTTTTTTTTAACAAAAAAAAAAACTATTTTAATGTATATCTTTCTTCGTCTTTTTGTCCTAGCAAGAGGTCCTATTTTAAAAAAATATTTTCTTATATTAGATTTATGATTTATTTTTTATTTTTTATTTTTTTGATAAAGGCTTATATTAGATTAGTAAGTAAGCAAAAATAAAATATCTTCCCAATAAAACAACAACATAGCACCTAAAATTATCCATTCATCATCTCAAGTCCCAACAGTGCCAAGTCAAATGCAGGGACTAGGTAGAATGCTGACAAATAAAAAGGATGCTTCTGTCACTTCTCTTAGCACTTGCCCTTTTGCTCACCATCACCTTTAATAGGAAAGACCCTCCTCTTTTCTCTCTTCTTTCAACAATACTTAAACAAAGACTCTTCCTTTTTCTTCATTCAAATCTCTCATATTTAAAAAAAAATCAAGAACTCAAAGGAAATTCATATACAAGAAACCCCAGAAAGTAAAAAACAGAGCTTTACAATATGAGAACCAGCAACCATTTAATAGGTCTAGTAAATTTCCTCACATTTCTTGCATCAATCCCAATCTTGGGTGGTGGCATATGGCTAAGTAGCAGAGCAAACAACACAGATTGCTTGAAATTCCTTCAATGGCCCTTAATAGTTATTGGGGTTTCTATTATGGTTGTTTCTTTAGCTGGATTTGCTGGTGCTTGTTATAGGAACACTTTCCTCATGTACCTTTACCTTTGGGCTATGTTCTTTATCATTGCTGCTTTGATTGGATTTGTCATATTTGCTTATGCTGTTACTGATAAAGGGTCGGGTCGACCCGTTATGAGCCGGGCCTACTTGGAGTATCATTTGGAAGATTACTCTGGATGGCTGGAAGAAAGAGTTGCTAGCCAGAGTTATTGGTCAAAAATCAGTTTTTGTATTAGGGATTCACATGTTTGTAGTAAGATGAGGAGGACTTATAATGGAGGATTTCCAGAGACTGTTGACATGTTTAATCTTAGAAGGCTTAGTCCCCTTGAGGTAAGTGTCAAAGATTTTCTTTTATATATATTTTGTGGTTACTTTTTACCCTGTTTATGGTATATGATTTAAATTCTAATATGAATAATGTTTTAAGAGGAATATATAACACGATTAACGTATAGGAATGTTTTGGAGAAGAGGGTTCCAAGAAAAAGTTTATCTACCTTGTGAGGTAGTGATAATTCATGCATATTCTACTTTAGACCTTACTTGTGAGATTTCATCTGGTATGTTATTCTATTATTATCGAATAGGAATGCTGATAGCACGCGAGTTAGTCTATTCTCGATCGTCAAGTTGTGCGTAAGTTAGTTTGACACTGCGATTAGTAAACTGCATAAGGTTGCTCGTGTGTTTGGTATGGATGAAAATATTTTTCAGATTTTCTTTGTTAACCCTCTTCCCCATCCCCGGAGGTTTCAAAAGTCGTCTTTTTACCTTCACAAGTAAAAAATATATTTTTCGAAAAAAAATAACTTTTTTCGTGGCATAGATCTTGAAAAAAAAAAAACTTTTCTAGCGTCATTTTAAGTTTATTGTCCCGTTTCTATCCTTCCATGCTCCCGATAATTTTGTTTCGAACACAAGAAAACAAATAAAAATTATTTATTTTTGTAGAAAATATCTTCCTTCAAACCAAACACACTCTGCATGTTCATTTGTTTCTAGGGAATTGACGTTAATGTCCCAACTATACACAATTATGTTAACATTTTCCATGTTTAGATAATAGATAAGTGACTTGTGAGTTGCCACAGATATACCTCTTGTCACTTTCCAACCTACCAAGAAGGAAACAAAACCAAAAAGAAAAAAAGATAATAAAGAGTAAAGCAACCAACTTCAACTGATTGAATTTGATATGATTTTTTCTACTAATAATTGTTGTTCAATAATGTATTTACTAAAATACTTAAATCAAAACCTTTTGCAGAACAAAACTTTTGCAGTAAACAAAACTTTTGTAGAAGA
>JAOTQR010000092.1:22643192-22659315 GCA_025774065.1 Solanum ossicruentum | reverse complement strand
AAATTTAGGTAGGAAAAAATTGGGATCATGACTAAACAAATGTTATAGTCTCCCATGGGGCTCCCAAGAAGTGCAAAAAATGCATTTCTTGGGGGCCCCATGGGAGACTATAGCTTATAAAATGCTGCTGATCACTTAAATTTGAACTTGCCTCCGTAGCATAGTGGTAGTGCGTTCGCTTCGTAAGCGAAAGGTCGCGAGTTCGATCCTCGCCGGGGGCTTTTGTTTTTATCAAAAAGGAAATATAGATAAATTTAAATTTAGATATCATTTCAATTTCAATATTATAACTAAATAAGTGTGATTTAAAATAATATTATAATAATTAAACTTTAATTTTTAGGAATTCTAATAATGTTTTTATCTGTATTATATTAAAAATGTGAAAAGTCCTTATAAATATTATTTAAAGTTTTTGCCCTTTATTATAAGACTTCCTTTTAAAAAAATCGTCTTTTTATTGTTTTTTCTTATTTTATTTTTATTTATTTAGCTTCAAGATTTATTTTTGAATTAGAATTAAAATTTAGTCTTGATTTAGAACTATTCTATATAAATAATTGTAAAGGTATGAAGAGAAAAGAAAAAATATCATTATTTTCTTAATATTTAAAACTTTGAAATTAACTAAAATTTTGATTAGTAAATATTTTGTTACTAAAGTATGTAATATAGCAAATTTAAAAAGAAAAGAGTAACTAAAATTACGCAAAAATATTAAACTATTCCTTTTATATTTAGGAGTATTTTTTAAAAAACTTTAATTAATTAATTAACTCTTAATTATTACTTTATGAATTAATAAACTATTAACATATCTCTATATTAGTATAAGTAATTGAATTGATTTTCTTACCTTTGCCCGTCCATAATAGATTAAACTATTTCATCAAATTAATAACATTTATTTATTTTGATTTATATGAATACTGTATTTATTTTAATGACAAATAATATTTATATATAATTTTTAGATTGATACGATACATACATGCAAAGTATGTAAACTAAACTAGTTTTATATATAAAGAAAATATTATTTTAGTATTATAACCAAATAAGCTATACATGTGATTTTAAATAATATTATAATAACTCGACTTTTAATTTTTGAAATTTTAATACATTGATATAATCAATTTTAATATAAAATCAAGTTGAAATTCAAATTAGTAAATAAAAAAAATGATAGTACAAACTTATGTAGACATTTGCATATATTCTAATTGAACTTGTAAGATAATATCCATATTAGGTTCTACACCAAACCAATCAACCACATATTTTAACCAATACCCCGTACAACTCCAATTGAAGCTGCACTGAGAGCACTGCTAAGGGGTCTCCACATTCCATTGAATGACAACTTCACACCCTTGAGAATGCCAAGGAAGTCACACACATGTTGAGTGAATGTAATCTTAAATTAATCTTATTTGTAAGTGTTGACTCATGTGTTTACGGAGCATAATCAAGTTGCAAACATGTTGGCGAAAGATAGAGATAAAAAAAGATGCTATGAAAACATCACTATTTTTGTAGTTCCTTCGATATTTGTGAAAAATCAAGTAGACACAGATATTCTAAGAACTAATTATATGCGTAAAATAGGTACTAATATTTTATTTCCCTGATCGAAATGTGGCCCACTTAAATTATGACATGACAAACTCGAGCGGCCAAAACAAACCTTTTTTTTTTTTGAATTATTAGTGCATATCCAATTCAACCAAAAAAAAAAAAAACTCCACTAGTGTTATAAAGACACAATTCAAGGTCGATCAAGATGGACTATTATCTTATAAACTAGTATTATGACATGACAGGTAATAAGTTAGCTTATTTTGATAGCGTATATGTAATCACTGATAGTCTTATACTAACTATGATAATATAATAGCAAACGTTTAACGATATATAAAAATATATTCCTTTATCCAGAAAAAAGATGCTTTTATTTTTTCTTAAGTAAATAGAGAGTTACTCATATAATAAATTTCACAAATTTATTTTAAAAAATTAAATGCATATTTTTGTAAAGAAAAAATCTCATCATGCAATGCTCTTAATTTTTCACTAGATTCAGTGTCAAAAAGACAAAAACACATTTAAATTTTAAATTATTCTAATTCTTTTGAGTTTTAAATTTGAATTATTGAGAACATGAGGTTTTTTTTTCCTTGAACTATTATCCAATAGTTAGTGAACACATGTGGTAAAATAATTTCACCATGACAATTAAAATTTAAGACTAAAAATTATCACCATATAAATTAATTTATTCCAATTATGATGTTTAACATCTTTTTCTCCATATTCTTAGTCATGATCTCATCTCTGCCATGACAGCGATATTCCAAAATTGAAAAGGAAGAATTTAGAGTTTTAAAGAAGTAGATTAAAAAAATATTTTTTTAAAAATAACATATCAAGAAATAGAGTAATTATATATGTTAGATAGACAGAGATTCTATGGACATACATGCCTAAAAGCATTTCTAGACAAACAATTGATCTAGCCAACATCTGGTATGTTTCGTTAACCATTAGATAGTAGTTTAGATAGAAAATTTTTATGCTCTCAACAATTTTTGTATGAAATTCAATAGCATAATAATGTATGCCTATCTTTGATCCTAGGTACTTTTTCATTGCTAAATAGTACTTTCTCTATCCCATATTAACTTAATTTTTAGTTTTTTTTTTTCATTTTCAAAGTTCAAGATGAATATTTATATTTTTTTTTATATTTGCTCTTTCATTGGAGTTTTATATTTTATAAGAGATAAATTACATTACTTGCAAAACTATATTTTTATAATTTGGATGATAGTGAGAAATTCAATTTAATTTTTTCTTGATATCTATATATTATCTCATAAATTAATTAAATATCGGAGAGGGAGAGTGGTACATAGTAACGCATATGATACTAACATATTCCATTTCTAATGGTTGACGTTGAAAGCACTTTGTGTACTCTAGTGGGACTTCTAATACACACACAAAGTTATTTGTTTTTATCAAATCAGTATAAATCAATAATTTTTGTATCAGTCATGATCAAAGAATTTGCTCTGATTGCTAGTCGTACACGATTTTCTTCGAAATTAAATATGGTAAGTTAAATTTACTATTCTAAATTTATTTTGTTAAATATCTATAAACCTATTCGTTTTTGATTTGATAATGTGTAATATTTGACTTATCCTAATAAATTTATCCTAAACTAAAGCATACTAATATTTTGATTTAAATTTTTTTAGTGTGTTTTTTTTTGTGGTTCCAGTGTTTCTTTTCTATTTGTCACTATCACTGTATTGACATTTCATTTTGTTGATGCATAGTAAGTAATTGTTTTACTGATGATTGTACGTAAATATTTTGTTAGTGAAGAAATTATAATGTTAATTTGTGTAAGTTATTTTATTTGACAATTGACTCAATATTAAAACATAATTTAACTAACTAAATTCAACATGAAGATAATTCTAATTTTCCTTACTCCATCTAATTTGATAAAGAAGTTTGACGATCATGAGGAATTAGGGCTATTGCATCGATCAGTTTGATTCGATTTTATATATTATCAGTTTAATTTATTTTATTCATCCAAAAAATTATTTTTATTTAATAATTATTTATTTTAAACTTTCTGCATTGACATGTCTAAAAATCCAAAATTAAAGAACATTTGCTATATTTTAATTCTATGTATTTAATTTAAAATATTGAATTTATAATATTTAATTTTTTAAATCTTTTTATATTTATTTTCAAGTTAAAATTTGATGAATAAATTAAAATGAAAAGATTATTTATTTTGTCGTTTTCATTTTTCCCATTTTTTTTTCTTCTCCTTCTTTAATTATCATTCCTTTTCGTTAGTCGAATCTTAATTAATTACCACAACTTCTAAAACCCTAGCCTCAGCTGAACCCACCTTCTATCTTTCCTCCACTATTTGCTAAAAAGCTTCTTCTACCACTCTGCCAAAAAGCAGAAACAGCCTCTGCCGAATCTGTAAAACCCCAGAACGATTTTCTTCAATCTTCTTGAGAAAAGTTGTTCATCAAGATGGATTATTGTATGAATCGCTGTGAAAATGCTGCATATAGGCTCTTATCTTCTTCTTCTTCCTATGTTCTTCCGTCTTCCAGAATATATTCATCAAGAACTCAGCTTTTTCCACGATTTCCCAACTCTGTGAAATCGTCTGTTCACAAAAGGTCCTCTTTTTTGCACCTTCAATCTCGGCCATGCGTTTTTGGTAACACCCATTTGCGGAAAAGGGTGAATTCGATTGTTAATGAGCAAATCAATGATGATTCTGTTAAGAAGGGAACGCAGAAATCAGGGAAAAGAACAGATATAAAGAAAATTTTGATACTGGGTGCTGGGCCAATAGTGATAGGACAAGCTTGTGAGTTTGATTATTCAGGAACTCAAGCTTGTAAGGCTCTTAGGGAAGAAGGGTATGAGGTGATACTGATAAATTCGAATCCTGCAACAATTATGACCGACCCAGAAACGGCGGACAGGACTTATATTGAGCCAATGACACCGGAACTTGTGGAACAAGTGTTAGCGAACGAGAGGCCTGATGCGTTGTTGCCAACGATGGGTGGACAAACTGCTCTTAATTTAGCTGTAGCATTGGCAGGGAGTGGCGTGCTTGATAAGTATGGAGTCGAGTTGATTGGGGCGAAGCTTGATGCAATTAAAAAGGCGGAGGATAGGGATTTGTTTAAGCAGGCAATGAAGAATATTGGGATAAGGACACCACCTTCGGGCATTGGCAATACATTGGAGGAGTGTTTTGAGATAGCTAAAGAAATTGGGGAGTTCCCGTTGATTATTAGGCCAGCTTTCACGTTGGGTGGGACTGGCGGTGGAATTGCTTATAACAGAGAGGAATTCGAGGCTATATGTAAGTCTGGGTTAGCAGCTAGTTTGACGTCTCAGGTTTTGGTTGAGAAGTCTTTGTTAGGTTGGAAAGAATATGAGCTTGAGGTCATGAGAGACTTGGCTGACAATGTGGTTATCATCTGTTCAATTGAGAATATTGATCCTATGGGGGTGCATACAGGGGACTCGATTACTGTGGCCCCTGCTCAGACTTTGACTGATAAAGAGTACCAACGTCTTAGGGACTATTCGATTTCCATAATTAGGGAAATCGGAGTTGAATGTGGTGGTTCCAATGTGCAATTTGCTGTAAATCCAGTTGACGGTGAAGTCATGGTAATTGAAATGAATCCTAGAGTTTCAAGGTCTTCAGCTTTAGCCTCAAAAGCTACTGGCTTTCCAATAGCTAAAATGGCTGCTAAACTATCAGTGGGATACTCTCTGGATCAGATTCCTAATGATATCACAAAAAAGACTCCAGCTAGTTTTGAGCCATCCATTGATTATGTAGTTACTAAGGCAAGTATCTTATTTCTTCTTTTAAATTCCAATTTCCTTGTATAGTATGTTTCTCTTATGTATTAATTTTCTTCTTAGAATTTATAAAACAATACTATCATATTCATTTGATCGTCTCAATTTACCTCTGTTCTGTTATTTAGGAGAATGTTTCTACTAAATGAAGGATAAGGGCCCTGTATGAAGGTGTCTATTTGTGGCCTTTACACCTACTCATCTCTATAACATACTAGTTTTACTTAAAAGAATGCTATTATATCCGTTCGCTTGTCTCAGATTTTCTGGATTCGGTTACTTAGGAGTAAGACTGGGTATCTAGTTTCTAGTAAGTTAAAAAATCAAAGTCCTGCATGAAGGTGTCCATTATGTGTTCAAACATGCTCATCTCTATAGCATGCTAGTTTAACTTGACAATATCGCTAATATCTCAACCTGGATTTTGAAGAGAGTGTAAGATAAAAGAAACAGGAATACATCATTTTTACGAACAGAAATGACCTCTGGCATCGCTATCATCAGCTTGATTCCGCTACCTCGTTCTTTGAATTATGGTGGTATTCTTATTGCTGTGGGCAATTCCTTTGCAAGAGTCTATGCAACATTGTTATGATCTTGATACAATATTTCAAAATCTGGTGGTGGGATAATGTTTTAAATGGCACTTATCATAATTTCATATTCCGGAGATGATGTAAATTGTTATTCTCCTTTTGAGGCACTGGGGTATGTTGTTGTTGTTGTTGTTGATGTAAATTGTTATTCTGTTTTTTTTAATTGCCAATATTTATACATTTGCAGTCTGTTTCCTAAACAATTTGAAATTGTGCAGATACCAAGGTTTGCATTTGAGAAATTCCCCGGATCTGAGGCCATATTGACAACCCAGATGAAGTCTGTTGGTGAATCCATGGCAGTAGGTCGCACATTCCAAGAATCTTTCCAAAAAGCAGTTCGGTCTCTGGAATGTGGGTATTCTGGATGGGGCTGTGCACAGGTTAAGGAGTTGAACTGGGATTGGGACAAATTGAAGTATAGTCTTCGGGTTCCTAATCCCGATCGCATCCATGCCGTATATGCTGCAATGAAGAGGGGGATGAAGGTGGATGACATCCATGAGCTCAGTTATATAGACAAATGGTTCCTCACTCAGCTAAGGGAGCTTGTAGATGTGGAGCAATTCCTTATGGCTCGCAGTTTGTCTGACTTAACAAAGGAGGACTTCTATGAAGTGAAAAAGAGGGGATTTAGTGATAGGCAGATAGCTTTTGTGATGAAGTCCAGTGAGAAGGAGGTTCGATCGAGGCGTTTGTCTTTGGGTGTGAAACCAGCATATAAACGAGTTGATACATGTGCTGCAGAATTTGAGGCTGATACACCTTATATGTATTCATCTTATGACCTTGAGTGTGAATCAGCTCCTACACGTAGGAAGAAAGTGTTGATTTTAGGTGGAGGACCAAACCGAATTGGACAGGGCATTGAATTTGATTATTGCTGTTGTCATACATCCTTCGCCCTTCAGGTTTGTGTTTCTTGATAACTGATTTAGGGTCTTTTTTTTGCATTGCTTTTTACGTTATACTTCTTCGACTGCGAATGAATAACTTGAATATATCTGAGGAGAGACATAAGTTGTGATAAGGTTGTTACCAAATAAATTGAAATCCAAAAGTTGATGTATTTGGGAAAGTAATGGCATGTTCTACAAGTTCTTTGACTATAGAAGACTCCTATAGCATGGCTCCAATTAAATAAATGACGCTGGTAGAATGGATTTTCATAGTTACCAGATTTTTAATTAGAATGTGTTTTAAGCACTAAAGTAAAGATTAAATTTAAAGTACAAGCTAATATTAATTCTGTATATAATCATTAGTTAGTGATTTGGATCATTTAGGCTCAAACAAAAGACACGGCTAAATAAAAAGAAATGCTCACAGAAGTAAATGTTGCATTCTATGCAGTGTTGACGTTGACAGAAGTGATTTTTCGCATATCATATGTTTCGATTTTGCAGTTTTAGTTTCCATGACAACTTTTGTTTTTAACTTACCCACTTTTTTCTGTTTTTCTTTTGGTTTCATAGGGAATGTTAATAAGATCTTAGAAAAATTGTAATTTCGACTTAGAGGCCATTCACATAGATTTAGGGAGTTAGAAGTTACTATATAATTCTTTACTAAATAATATTACAGCTATTTATTGGTATAACAACAAACATAAATGCTTGCAGCTAGGAATTCTCTTACTAAAATAATGTTTGTATCACATATGAGCAATTAAATTTCTGCATCTTTTTTCCTAGACTGAGTATTGTTGTAGTTGTTAGTAGCATTATTATTGTAACATTAACACTAAGAAATTACAGATGAAGTGACCTTTCCCGAGCAGAAACCAACATTTAGGATAAATCTATTAATTGCTCCAAAAAGAGAAGGTCAAAAATATTAAAGGAGTGCAAATTAATTTTTTTTAGAATGAAAAGAATAGCAAATTAATGAAGGAAAAGAAATTAACAGAACTCATGGAAAATACATATCACGAAGAACTTTTCTCGACTCAGTATTAAAAAGCAACTAGAAATTGTCAATAAAATCAATTTCACTATGATTTTTAACTCTACTTAGCATGTAAGAGAATACTTGATTGTCTTCATTTGCTACTATTTTATCAAGCAGCATCTTGCTTTAGTGTTACCATTCCATACTTCATGTTCTTCCTTGTCACTCAAATCATCTTCCATATTAGGATCTGTAAAGGTTTCTCCTTCTAATTCTTCTTGTTTCCTCATTGATGCAGATGGTCTTTTGTATGCAGGCTGCATAATTATATTCTTAAAGCTAAAAAAGGGCAACGAGGAAAAAAGTTTGAAAAAAATGTTAAGCTAAAGTTGGAGAATCCAAATGCGTTGACTTCGGTAGCACATGTTTATATTTTCTTTGGAACTCCAGGCTTCAACTTAATCCTACATAAATTTAAAGAGTAGATCCTAACCTAAATTAGAAGTCATGGAGGACATGTCCTAGATACATTCACGAGTTCTTCGACCTTTTAAGTCCATCCAGAAATTTAACTAGCAATTACTTATATATTGTTTTACTTTCTTGTGTTAAAGGAAGTAGAATACTATTTATATTCTTATTTTTATTTAAATTAAATTACTCAATTAAAGTGCAACTCTTGCAGGATTAATTGAGTTTGAAGTGTTGAAGGTTCCGACTTTTAGAATAGTATAGATGAGTTTTCTGATTACACAATGCAGAAAATACCATATGATGAGTAATTTTCTTCTTGGCATATGAAGTATTTGAAGTATTATGTATTGATCCTTCACTTGATCAAAATAATGTACTGTTCTTTCTCTCTTGGTTCTCGTAATTGGCATTTTGTGGTTACAAGTTGCTCCCGTGTTGCTCTTCAACCTTTGACGTTTTTTGGGGTTTATGCAGGACGCAGGTTATGAAACAATTATGATGAATTCCAATCCTGAGACAGTTTCTACCGATTATGACACAAGTGATCGTCTCTACTTTGAGCCTCTGACAGTTGAGGATGTTTGTAATATCATCGACTTAGAAGGACCTGATGGTATAATTGTGCAGTTTGGAGGTCAAACCCCATTGAAATTGGCTCTTCCGATTCAGAATTACTTGGATGAGCAACGGCCTAAGAGCAGAAGTGGAGCTGGTTTTGTTAGCATTTGGGGTACATCACCTGATAACATTGATGCAGCTGAAGATAGAGAGAAATTCAATTCCATCCTGAATGAACTACAGATCGCACAACCCAAAGGAGGTATTGCAAAGAGCGAAAAGGATGCCCTTGCCATTGCAGCAGAAGTAGGATACCCTGTTGTTGTCCGACCATCTTATGTCTTAGGTGGCCGGGCAATGGAGATAGTTTACAACAATGAAAAATTAGTGACATACCTTGAAAATGCCGTTAAGGTAGACCCAGAGCGCCCTGTCTTGATTGACAAGTATTTAACTGATGCTGTAGAGATTGATATTGATGCACTTGCTGATTCGCATGGTAATGTGGTCATTGGTGGAATAATGGAGCACATTGAACAGGCTGGGGTTCACTCAGGTGACTCCGCTTGCATGCTTCCTACAAAAACAGTTTCAGATTCATGTTTGGAAACTATTCGTTCGTGGTCTACAAAATTGGCGCAGAGGCTAAATGTGTGTGGCCTCATGAATTGTCAATATGCCATTACTACTTCTGGTGAGGTGTTCTTGCTAGAGGCTAACCCCCGTGCATCACGGACTGTTCCTTTTGTTTCCAAGGCAATTGGGCACCCGTTGGCTAAATACGCTGCTCTAGTCATGTCGGGAAAATCTCTGTATGACCTAAACTTCACCAAGGAGGTTATCCCCAGACATGTATCAGTTAAAGAAGCTGTTCTTCCATTTGAGAAATTCCAAGGCTGTGATGTGCTTCTTGGTCCTGAGATGCGCAGCACTGGTGAGGTAATGGGTATCCACTACGAGTCATCAATTGCATTTGCCAAAGCTCAAATTGCTGCTGGACAGAAAATGCCACTTTCAGGCACTCTGTTCCTCAGTTTAAATGAATTGACCAAACCCCATCTTACTACTATTGCTCGAGCCTTCTCTGGACTTGGATTTCGAATTATTGCAACTTCTGGAACTGCACGTGTACTGGAATTAGAAGGCATGCCAGTGGAGCGAGTGCTTAAAATGCATGAAGGGCGGCCACATGCTGGTGATCTGATTGCCAATGGTCAGATTCAGTTGATGGTGATCACAAGTTCAGGAGATGCACTTGATCAGATTGATGGCCGGAAGCTGAGAAGGATGGCTCTGGCATATAAGATACCTGTAATAACAACAGTTGCAGGTGCTTTGGCCACTGCTGATGCAATTAAAAGCTTAAAATGCAACAAGATTAAGATGACGGCTCTTCAGGATTACTTTGATGTTCAGAAGGTAACAGCTGAGCTCAAAAGCCTTCAGTCTGCTTCATCTATTTCTTCTAGTTGAGTTGCTACTAGGCGAATCAGTCTTCTTGGTTGCTTGTAAGTCTTTTTTTCCCTTTCGTTTCGATCCATGTTATAAGTTGCCTTGTTGCTTTCTGGATTCGGAGAATGAACTTCATTTTCTCCAATATTTTTTATTACTAAAGTAGATTAACAAATGTACTGGAACATCAAAATCTACTTGTAGATTAAAATAGGTGATGATGGTGCTAATTCTTAATGCAACATAATTGGCTGTACTTTTTCTTAAATCTACTGTTCATGCTATTGGAAACAGCCTGTCTACCCCACAGGGATCTGAGTACATCTTATTCTTCCTGGATCCACTTGTGGAACTACATCGAGTATAACTTGTCCACATTTAACAAATTTCTTGCACCAAGGCCACTTGTGTAAAGACTCTCTCTTGAGACTAAACGACTGAGGGATTCTTTTTCCATCTTTTTCATCTCTCTTTATTTTCTTTATTGGTATAAATGATAGTGACAACGTCTAGTGTGAAGGGTAGAGACAAAAAGGTAGTTATTGACCGCATATTTTTCAACTTATTAGGCTCGAAAAAAGATTAAATTGCCTTTCCAATTCTCAGGAAGTATATCCAGATTAAAATAAGGCAACTTTAGCAATGCTTTCTAATTAGCATGATATGAAATTAGATTTACAGCATGATGGTTGCAACTCAATCACGCACCAATCAAAGTATAAGTGTACCATTGTACTGTCAAGCTTATCAACATGATTAGATATACATTATTTATATACAACATATATACACTTTGGCTAGATATTTTGTATGTATACAAGTACTTGTATATTCATATTTTGTAACTACCGAATAACCCAAAGACATTGGAGCTATAATTTTTTCTTTGCAGTTTGTAGATTTAAGGAAATTTCCTCCAGATTATGGAAAGTAAACATCATAATATTGGGTAGCTTATTCCAGTTCCCTTATAATAATAAATAAATAATTTCTTAGGTGACATATTTCTCTCAGTATGGCCCCATAGAGACTTAGAGCTTGTACGATTGTAATCCATCTACTCATTAGACTCTGTCCACTGATTCCGCTTGCTTTTAGTCTTCCATTGAAAAGTAGATTAACTCATATAGAATTGGTTTGGTGTGTGTTATGTCGATAATTTCATAAACTATTTTGATACTTGAATTATAGTCTATTGCGATCGAATATTTGAACACGTGATAAAATATTTATAATAGTTAATTTTGGAAAAACTTTTACGTTTGCTCTCACATGCCTATTAAGTGGATGATTTAATCACTTTAAATATGTCACCTCCTTTAATTAGATACAACAGCTTTAAGAAGCCATAAAACCTCAGCCTGTTTTAATCGAGACTGACGTGTATGTAATAGGCGCAAAAGCTTTTCTAAAATTTGAGCTGAAAATATCAAATAGAAACATTTAATGATATTTTAAGTGCTGAATTAAAATAAATTATAATTAAGTGTCTAAATAAAATATACCAATAAATTTAAAAGGCTACCGATGTATAATGTCCAAGTTATAATGAAGAAAATTTAGCATGACTTTAAGCTGACTCTTTGCTTCACTTTCCTGTTCTTCCCTCTATTTTTCCTCTGCCTTTTAAAAGTCAAGCAGCATGGAAAAAAAGTTGGGGTGGATTTGATATGGAGGATATGTATATAAAATATTTTGATTTGTATTTTTTTTTATTAGAAGATTAGTTTTTTAAAGGTTACGAAAATGACTTTTCTCGTGAGAAGAGAATTCATATTTCAAAAGTCGTACTTTAGGCTAATTGTCTTTTTTCCACCTCTAATACTCCAACCCCGCTTGCCAACTTCATCCAATGTCATGTTTGCACGTTCATTTTTACTTGAAACTATTTTATTTATTGAGATCAAATTAAATAAATTTTGATTAATATTTTAAGATGTATTTTTTCATTACATTAGTATGAGATGTATTGCAATTTATAACATTTTTTGTATAGTTTTCAACTATCTAAATTTTAGATTTTAAATATTAAATTTAACTACTTCAATTTAGTTTTGAAATTTAGTCAAATTAACTTCAAAAAGCAAAATTGTGACAAGTAAAGGTGAATAGAGGAAGTACAAATGATCTCAAAATAATATTTTTTACTTATCAAGTACCAAACTAAGTAAAAACGCTACTCATTTCTCAGGATAACATTTTCTAAAAAAAATCTTTTTTGTGGAACATTTTCCTTCCGACCAAATTCACTCTAAATAAAATTTTTATGTTAGCTTCTTGATAATGCTGTTAGAGACTTGAATTGTCATTAAATTTTGATCTAGTGATGAAATATTATTGCAAAATATAGTAACACGTGTAAATTTAAGTGTATAAAAATTGCTCTATAGTCTGTATGTACAGTACAATCACAGGAGGAATGTAATAATTTGTACCAGTAGACAAAGAGGATAAGCACAGTGAGTATATACAAGTCTTTACAAATTTAATGATATTGGTCTCTGATGATATATAGTATTAATTGGGTGCACAACTAGTTTGGTTGGGTTTATTAAATGACGATGATAACAATACAGTCAATGTTTTTTGGTCTTACCCTTTGTTGTGCACTAAATGCTTCTTCCTTTTCATTATAAAAACAAATGAAATTCGTATGATCAATTCGACATCTACACATAATAAAAAAATTCCAAGTCATTTAGTATTATGTTTCTTCTATGAGGAGCTAGCTAGTAGCAGAATTAATTGAGTCTTCAACCTACTCGTTCAAACTTTCATTTGACTTTAAAAAAAATATTAACGTACTGTGATTTCATGAGTGGAGTCTGAAGAAGATAGATCTTACCTTTAACTTAGAGTGATAGAGATTACTCCAATAGACTTTCAGTTCAAAACATTTATAACCAAAGTAGAATTAAAACAAAAAATACAGCAAAAATAAACATGGTTGGAAATAGGGTTAGGGCTACTCATGGTTATGGTTAGAAAATTAAATCAAACTGCAACCTAAACCAAATTGATTCAAAAAAATCGATGCTTAGGTTTGATTTTTAAATTTTGAAAATCGATAATATTTGGTTTGATTTTGATTTAACTAAAAAAAATCACAAAAACAACCAAATCGAACAAAAAAAATTTTATATATAAATTTTATAATTATTTGTATATTATTCATAAATAATATGTAAATACTTTGTTACATTTTAGTTAACTTAAATCTTAAACTTTACTATTTTTATTTGAAAATTCTCTTGTTAGTATTTTGGTATATAATTTTCTTATACGCCCTCCCTCGGACAGTTATTTGATTATTGAGCTTGACGTTTTTTCTCTATAAAGATTTAATCTTTGGTTTATAATGACTTCAGTATTGCTTGAATACATCACTTATTCATGTTAATAACTTTAGTATTGTTTTTTTATTTGATTTTAAAATTTTAAAAATTAATTAAATTGATCTAATTATAGTTTTAATCAATAATCGATCCAAATCGAACCATTAATGTCTATAATTGAAAAAATAAACGAAGCAAGAAGTAATAAAGTTGATGATAATGCCATTCCATCGAGTGTGACATTCTTTTGGTTGGTCAATTTATGAGTATCGATACAATTGAGTAAAAAATGGGGAAACAGCATTAAAGTTTGCAAGTAGTTCAGCAATATAAACTCACCTAAATCATCAATGCTTCAAGCTGCGTGCTTGAATTCACTTTTCTATACATTATATACGTGTTGGAGATATATTACATTATAATATCCACATCATAAATATATAATAAATGTATCAAAAAAATGATTTTATGAAGATGTGAATCAAGATATTCGACTCATTTTATGTTGTTTAAAATTAATTAAAAAGGATCGTGATTTTGCCGAGGGGATCCTGAATAAGAATTTATGAGTTTCAAAATTTATCGCACACATATTTAATATACCTTCTAAAAGAAATACGCATGTGTAAACTAAAATTATTGAGTTCTGTAAAATTCGTAGCTTAAGTCGTCCATCTGAGTACTTGAAAATTCAAGGAGATGTTAAGTACAAAAGATGGCATTTTGACCATCAATTCAGTGTTATTATTGTTATATACTTATTGACCATCTCTGTCATTGGAATATAACAGGTTAACATCTATGTTACGCACCTTTATTCATTTATTAGGGTATATTTTCGTTACATTATTGCGATATAAATGAATTATTGAGTAATGAAATAAACAAGTTTACTCGAGCATCATCATGGTAAAAAAATTTTAAACTAGATTTAGCCAACAGTATATGAAAATGGCATTTTTTTTTCTAATACATGTGCCAAACGAGCTGACCTTTTTACTACTACCTTAACCAACCAATTTTTTTTTGGCGTATGATCCTTTTTTCTGTCATTTTCCATTTCTAGACACGTAATGTAGTGATGGTCAGTGCGTTAGGAAATATGAACCAATTTCCTTAATGATATCAACCTATAAAGACAACATGATATCAATATGACCCAATTATCTTCCTATGTCATAAATAAGAGTAACTTCACTTTTTGCTTTAATTATCTTAAAAACATTTAATCTTCAATGTGTAATTATTTTCTCTCCTAACAAACTTGTATACATTTAATAAAAAATATTTGTTAGATTGATAATATTAGTTTTTGTTTGTGGATCATATCCTAGCTAGGTCTTAGCAAAAACGAAATGGTCCCTCTGTACTCAATCCTTCATAATATCAAAAAAATATTTTTTTTTGGTAAACTTATCAAAGGCTATGATCATAGTGATTCTCCTATTCAATTATTTCAACCATTTTCAAGCACCTCACATCTTTATTAAGTTGTTAAAAGATTCGATTTTTCTTGTACTGCCCTCTTCAATGAGTTCTGAAGATAAAAATCTTTTATTAATTAGTTCATAAATTGATAAATATATAGAAATTATCGTACAATCTTGAAAAACAAAATTTTAATTTGACGAGGAAATACACTTTCTTTAGTGGCGCTTTCGTGTTCAAAATCTAAGATACAGGTGGCCTAATGTAATTGCAAAATGATAATTAAGTAATATTCTAAAGAGTGAATTTTGATCGATAAGATTAACTTTAATTTAGTGCATTTTACTAGTCATATTATTGGAATTTTGGAAGCCAAAAAAGCCAAAATTTTCTAAGTTATGTAGAGCATTTTCTAAGTTAGACTTACATAGTTTTGACTTCTCATGCAACTTTTAAGTCCGGGAAAATTGGATAAATTTTTGTCCTCCAGCGAATATAAAACATTTTATATCGTTAATATATAAAATTTAGAGAGAAGTATCAAAAACACCCTCGAACTTATCACTAATTATTAGTTTCATCTCTAAACTATTGATAGGCTTAAAAATACACCTTAACTTGGCGAACTAAGTTTAAATATACTCTCCAACTTGGCACGAATTATTAGTTCTGTCCCTAAACTATTGATAGGCTTAAAAACACACCTCAATTTGGCAAAATAAGCTTAAATATACCCTCAAACTTGAAACGAATTATTAGTTTCATTTCAAAACTATTGATAGGCTTAAAAACACCTCTCCCTCTCCCAGTTTCATATTTCTGTAACTTATTAAATTTTGATGTGAAATTTTGTAGAGTTTCATTCGCTGCCATATTTTTACAATCCCAAAATCATCTTACGAGACTATCATATTCCGACCATGAAATTTATAACGTTGCCAGAAGTCC
>JAOTQR010000092.1:22626263-22638509 GCA_025774065.1 Solanum ossicruentum | reverse complement strand
GAAAAAATGAAAATTTTGAAACTTCTTAATTAAAATTATTTTTAAATATTTATGTGACTGAAAATTATTTAAAAATTTTTAAAATTAAATTATTTTTAATTAAAATAAAAAAATATTTTTTTAAAAAATAATAAAAACAGAATGTCACAATAAATGAGGAGCAACTTTTAAAGGAATGTGTACTGTTTTAGAGGTAGATAAGAAGGGAAAAAGATTTAGCTGTCAAACTCAAATCGAGAATGCACGTTCCCTTGTCTTACTTTTTTTTTTTGTTTCTTTTTGAGTTTAATCATGGCTTATGTTTCCCTTAAACGCGTATTAACATTATCTCTGTTTTTCTTTCTTAAAAGGAGTGGATCATAATACTGAAAATTATCATGTGCTTACACAGAAACTAATTGCCAAATTGCACACCAACTGACTAATTAATTAATTAATGAAGTGCTTAATTATCTGTGACTGACTGCTATAAATACAAAGACATCCTTGAATTATAATAAGAATGTTTATACTTAATATACTAATCCCTTTAATTTCATACATGTGTCAGTAAATTTCATCTAAACACTTGAACTAAAAAAAATCTTTATGCATTTATTTCAAGTGTTTATCAAATAATTAAGTTAATTATAATAAATATATTATTTCTTTTAATTATATATTTATCTTAATTATACTATTTTCTTTTTAATCACATGTGTGGCTGCAGGGGCCTATCACTTCAATGAAATTATCAAATCTTTTGATGATCTTCATCATGCAGCATGTTGGCAACTCTTGGTTTATATGGCGATATATATATCTTTCCAGCAATATTCTTTTTACTTATGTCATGGGTATGTCTCTTCTCAATACAAAAAATCTACATGCATAGTCTTGAGAAAATAAAAAAAATTATTCATTATACTTTAAAATAGTCACTTGAATATTTATTGATTATGAATATTGTCCTCAAATATTTAACAAATTTTGTTGGTTAAATTTGACAGGAAATAACATCTAATAGACATTGTAAAATTAATTAACAGTAATCGGAAATAATTTTTTGGTAAATTTATTTGATCACGACCAATGAAAAGTGTATTAAAACGACTATTTCAGATCTACCTCCTAACATAAGAAAATACTTTTGTCATTTTTGATACTTTCTCCATTCTATTTTTATGCGATATCTTTTAATTTTATATGATATTTAAGAAAAAATAATTGTTTTTTGAAATTTATGATTCCAAATAATTTTTAATTATTTCATATTTATGTGACTAAAAATCATTACATTAAAAGTAAAAAAAAATTTAAATCAATTTATTTTTAATTATAATAAAATAATATTTTTCAATACGAACTAACAAAAAATCATGCGATACAAAATGAGACAAAAATGAGTACCTTTTTAGATTTTGCACCTTAGATCACAACATTGCCACTATGTAAAACCGCCATGAGATAATTGTAAGTTGACTATCTGCCGTGCATACTCCACGATAAATCTAAGTTGAATATCACAAATAATAAAGATATGATCACACTTCGTGCCTATGTTCACCACGTGGGTTGCGATAAAATCATTAAGATATATTCATTTTTATTTTAAATTTAAACTTTTAAAAATTAAAAAAAAATCTTAATAAAAGTATTATTTTCAAAAAATGAATCATACAATGTATAAACTCAATATTTAAATCATGCATATACAAATTCAAATTTAATCGTTTCTTGGTGAAAGGTCTTCTTCCTTCCGTAGTCATCTTTTAGATTAATTTGTCTCTTCTATCACTCGACATTTGTTTACTTTCTACATTTAGCTTTTGACACTTGAAAAAAGTGTGTGATGGTCGTTCATTGCAATGACACAATGACTTTTCACATAAATTATTTCTCTTTTATGTTATCTTTTTAATTCCTTTGGTGTGAAACATAAGTTATAATAATTTTGAAATAATATATTAGATTATTTTAATTCATATTTGGTTGGAGGTATAAAACAATCCTTAGACTATTTATTTCACTTATCTTAGTGATGAGATAAGTTATCCCATATATATGGTGAAATATCTTATCCAGACTAACTTATTTCGGAATTAATTATCTTGGAATAACATATTGCCAATCAAACGATCAGAATAAAAAAGAAGCTTCTGCTATTTTTTATGTTTAATTAGTTTGTATACGCGCAAATATAAATTATGGAGATTTTACGTCACATGGATATTTAGGAGCTCTAATTACATTTTTATACACAGACAATTCCAAATAATTACCCGAGCAAATGTACTTGTGCCTAAGGCTGTAAGGCATAACTTTAACTGAACTTTTGCCTTGCAAATTATTTCGTCTGGTGTGTTTTTCCCCTGTCAGGGACATTTTCAACCATCTTTTTTTGCCTAAAGTGTAAAGGATAAAAATTCAAGACCATCTATTTGAACGAGAATAAAATCAAAATCAAAATCACCCTAATGTAGAAGTATTTTTTGTGTAAATGACCCTATATATTTCTAGTAGTCTATTGCTGGGTCAGATTATTATGGGCTTGTGTCAAATGATTCACTTGTCCCCTTTGTTGGTCCAGTTCATTAGTTTCGCCAGGATGCGTTTCACCAAGTGGCCCAAAAACAACTCTGTAACGTTTGTTTTAACAAAATTAAATTATTAAGAGATAATAAGATAGATTAAATTAGCATGTTCGTTATACTATAACGATCAAAAAGAGGAAGAAATAACGACATAAGAATGGTAAGGCATAGTGTTCGTAGCTTTCCCTCATATGAGCTTCAATGTTTATCCTACAAGTACTATTTCATTGATTTACTAAATTAGTCTATTGA
Source organism: Solanum ossicruentum (assembly GCA_025774065.1). Classification (NCBI taxonomy): domain Eukaryota; kingdom Viridiplantae; phylum Streptophyta; class Magnoliopsida; order Solanales; family Solanaceae; genus Solanum; species Solanum ossicruentum. The sequence goes on along the minus strand of JAOTQR010000092.1, from coordinate 22,635,684 downwards.
CTTCATATACATATAAAGGAGTTTAAAGCATGGCAATGTGTACAGATCCCTGCTGGATCAGCTTTCTATTTGGAGAATAGAATTGAACACCAGAAACTTCACATAATTTGTAGTATCAATATATTATCCATCTCATCAATCATCAATGCGGGATATTCAGAGATTTCACATAATTTGTAGTATCAATAAATTACCCATCTCATTAACCATCAATATGGAATTTTTGTTATTCTTCAACACCTCACGCCAACACTTCGCATCTGGTGCGTGGGCAATTTTTACTTTTTTTTTTGGAGAGGGGAGAGGGGGCCCAACATTGGGTGAGATGGATCTTACTCTGATACCATGTAAAATTAGATCTTGTGTCTAAATCACACCCCAAAAGCTAGCTCAAAGGGAGGAGGATTATCCAAGCCTTATAAGGAGTCCAACCACCAATGTGGGACTTTTGTCATTCTTCAACTGTGTTCAAATGACTTTCTTACTACATTTATCGGTGGAAAAAAACAAGTTGAGTTAATATTAAGTAAATGGTAGGTCTCTACATCAGAAATATATGCGTTCTTTACCAGGAAATCATCTGGGCCAATCGTGCATTTATCTTGTTCTCATACCACAAGCACTTGGTCAATATTCATAGACCTAGAACACCACCAGAGACTAGCTCACTTGAAGAGGATTGCGAATTTCTAGGAAAAAACTAGCCCCAAAGAGGAGGAATCAACATGGTCATTGAGGAAAGCTCTGTTTACTTTATTAAACAGAGACGACATTGTCAAGGGAGTGCGTCACAGAGCTCCATCAGCGTGCAATCTCTACAACAAGAATGCTTATTTCAAGAACGACTATGGATGGACCAAGAAGTTGGATGAATATGATTATTCTCCTCTAAAACTATTGGCAATAGAGTTTATCTTGTCAATCTGTCTCCGTTAATGATCATTTGCATGCATCAACTCAAATCTCCACGAGGGCAAGCAAATCATCGTTAACCTGGTCCAGACACACATAGCAACATGTCTGATTCTTTTCTAGCTTACACGTTATCTATCTTTTACTTTTAAAGTATAGGGATCCATGATGGCACTTCATGTTAATCCAACAGCAATAGAGTATGGAGTATTGTTGAAAAGGACTGGTAGGATCCAAATTGAATGGGAGTTTGGCCATGAATGCAAAAGTACAAGATGGGGATGTTTTTTGGGTGCCAAGGTACTTCCCCTTCTGCTAAATTGCTTCAATTGAATGGCCCGTTTGAGTTCTTCGGCTTCACTACATCAGCAAGGAGGAACTGAACTCATTGATGTAGAGCTTGAGAGGGACAGAATTTGCAGTTGCATTTGGAATTGGTGAGGAAAGGCTTAAAAGGATTACTAATGCTCAACATAAACAAGTCATTTTGCCATCATCAACAGCTGCTCCTGATCACTCAGTGTGGTTGAGTTATGACTTGAAAGCTCGAAGCCAGTTTTGGAACTTTTTTTCCTTCTCTTTTCTGTTTTCTTTCATGCGATCTGATTTTGCTTCCTCAGTAGTCTAGTTCTACACAAGATACATTGCCCTTTTGAGTTGTGAATAAGACGGATTGTTTTTTTTTTGACATGATTTTGTTTGTGGTTTGATCTCTGTACTATTAGTTATAGGAATATTTCAAATTTCAGTATTACCTATGGTGGTATTTCTTGGGTTACTAAAATTATTTGAAAACATATTGTAAAATTTATCCGTACTTCGTCTTATTATGTTCGTGTTGCAGATCTATCAGTAGATAGTCTCACAAAAGTATTCGTCAAGCCACTCAGCCATGATATGTTCAAGTTTGGCTTAGGGGGTGTATTGGAACAACCATCTTCTGAAAAAACCAGGAGGATTTACCATCTATTATATACAGATGAAGTAATTTTGACTTTATCTATAGCCATAATATGCTACGCTACATCTCTTATGATACTTTAGTCATAAGACACGGCTCCAATTACTAATCCAACTGGTCAGTGTCTCCACATTTTTGGTAATATCTTCCAGAGAATCACTTCTTAGTATGACCACAATATCCTCGGGATAGTTCTCTTTTACTTCTTCCAACAAAACTTGAAAGATTTGACTTTCAGTATTTCTAGCAAGCTTTTGATTAGAGTAACCTCTGGGACGGCCAAACAGTCTAGACATATTCAATAGGGTGATACCAGAGATGCATACAAACGGAAAAGTAAGGATCAATTGATAAGAGTACCTCTTAGTGAACCTATCATATATGACAGAACTGTCAGTTTGAAGTACCACCACACGATCAAAGCAACACTCAGGAAAGAAGTCACAGGCATGATGATCAATGATGTTTCCACCTTCTTCCATTAAGTTTTCAAGAGCATAGCATACCTGGATAAGCAACATCAACAACAACACAACAACATACCCAGTGGAATCCCATAAGTGGGGTCTGGAGAGGTAGAATGTACCAGACCTTACCACTACCTCACAAGGTAGAGAGGATAAGCAACATCATGCAACGTAATCTTCACAGGAAACTAATTTCCCCAGTCCCAGAAATAGGAAAATTTGGTATGCGAAAACTCCATATTGTAACTATAGAATAAGAAAATTTTCTCCTCTGCGGCCCTGCCTTCTTTCCCATTACAATCGCATAAAACCACAGGAAGTGCAGGGTGGAGAAATAACACAGTCACCATAACTCAAATTCCATCACTTGATCATCTGTAACTAAAACCACTATGAAGAGTAGCAAATCAATATATCAATCAACTACACCTCAATCCCGAATTGACTTAGTAGAGTATACCTATATGAATACAATGTCTATTTGACTAAATTCAGTTCCATTTTATTTCAATACTAAATCTGTTGTACTTTGAAGAACACAATTTAAACCATATTCAAATTAATACTGTTAATTTAATCCTTAAATCTCACCTATTAAATTATTACAATCAAGCTTTAACTATTTGTGTCCATCAAATCTAAAACTTCCTAACAATTATCAGAGCATCTTCTCGGTTAGGAACCACAAAAGCTCAAAACTTGAACAAAAATAGAATTATTGGTACATAATTTAAAATTAAGAAATCTACCGTATAAAGGCTTACGAGGTCTTCGTTGATGTAGTAGCAGTCGAAGGTGTCATCCCAGCCGTTTGTCAAGTTTTGCTCATTAGCAAATTCGCCGATGTTGATGTGGCGGAGCTCCGTCACCTCCGCCAGGGCAGCCGCCGTGGTAGTCTTCCCTGTGCCTGGAGTTCCGGTGATAAGAATATTAGGTCTCTTCCTGCAGCTGCTATTTTGCGCCATTGCCGTGAGCTGAATCAACAATAAAGCTTTTATTATAGAGAAACAAAGTTGAGTTAGGTCAACTCTATAATGTTTGTTTCAACAAAATTAAATTATTAAGAGAAATTAAAATAAATTAGAGTTAACTGATTTATTAAAATGAATGATATGACCTTAGATAGAACGATGTGGAGGTCTCGAATTAGAGTGGCAGGCTAAATTCTCCTTTTTCCTATTCCTCTCATTGGTTGTCTACTACTTATTACTATTGAAATTTGTACCATGCTTACTATTATTATTACTTTTTTTCTTGTCGTTATATAGCGCATGTGAGCTAGTTTTTACCATATTGACTTACTATTATGAGCTACTCAATGTTAGTCGCCTTGCCTTATCTTACATTGCAGTTTGACATATCTAGTCTTTCTACCTATGAGTTTTGAGCTGAGGGTTTTAGGAAACAGCCTCTCTACCTCTATGAGGTAGCAGTAAGGTCTGCGTACAATCTGGCCTTCCCAAACCCCACTTGTGGGATATCACTGGGTATGTTGTTGTTGTTGTTGTTTACATTGTACCTTAGATCCTTTTCTTTTATTGCATCTGATATGGTCCTCAAATTACAATTTTTCTACTTCATTTAGTTAGGTATATAAGTTTGAAATTTCATAATTTTGAGATTTCAATTATCTATTTGAGGTGGATTTTCAGTCCATTCGGGGGAAACAACGATTTTTTCATACTCAAGGCTCGAATATAATACCTATGGTGGAGGAAACAGTAGTCTATCTATGTATCCTGTCAAAAATTGTATTATTAGTTTTATTCTGAATTGCTTATACTAAATATTTATTAAAAAACCTTACTACAACTACAAAAATTAGTGTGTACATCTTAAAAATTAAATACATTCTTTTAATGCGTTAGAGTAGCCATTTGAATTGGTCATCAAATTTCACTACTACATTACACAAGCTTCAACAAATATCTTTTAGGATCTAAACGTTAATTAGACAAGAAAAGCCTAGAAATCTTGTATGATCGACAACAACTCCCTTTAAAATCTCACCATTCCCTCTATATAAACAATGACAGATCCTTCACCTCCATTGTACCAAACTGATTAAAGAAAACTTGCTTTTGTGTAACAAGTTGAAAATGGGAAATACGAGGACACTGTTGCTTCTAGTGCTTGTACTTTTCTCAACACTAGTGGCCTCTGTTTGTGGCTATGAACATGAAGGGAGAACGAGAGAAAGAAAGCGCGAGCAAACGACACACGGAGAGAAATGGTTCTTGTTGCGTCAGTTACATAATGTTGTCAAAACTGATGCAGGGTCCATGAGAATGGTGAAGGGTGGCTATCGACCGGATTCATTTCTCCATAGTCCAATGCATATTGGTTTCATCTCCATGGAATCAAATAGTCTCTTCATCCCTCAATATCTTGATTCCGATCTTGTCCTCTTTGTTCACCATGGTAATTAATTAAACTTCATATTCGCTTTCACTATATTTTGAAGTGCAACAAATAGTTAAATCTTTTCTTTTAATGAACTATAATATTCATGTTTTTTATGAAATGAATACAGGGGAAGCGAGAGTTGGACACATCTATAGAGATGAATTAGCGGAAAGGAGTATGAAACAGGGAGATGTGTACACAATTCCTGCTGGATCAGCTTTCTATTTAGAGAATGTAAATGAAAACCAGAGACTTCACATAATTTGTAGTATCGATATTACCCCAGAATCCATGGGATGGAATGCTTTCCAGGTATCCTCAGCTAATTTCTCGTCTTTTAATCCATTTCTTGTATTAGGTACAACGTCCTAATTTCTTCCCAAAACTTTGTAGTAACTTGTGTAATTATTTTCAGTCGTTCTTCATTGGTGGTGGAGTTCATCCTGCATCTGTTCTTGCTGGATTTGATCACACCACATTATCAACTGCTCTTAATGTAAGTATTCGAGGGATTTATTTATTCTCGATATATTTTCTAGTATAAAAAAAACAGAGTCAGGATTCTGTAAAAAATGGCAGGTATCGACAGCAGAATTGAACAGGTTCTTGACCAGGCAAACGTCCGGGCCAATCGTGCATTTATCATCTAGTTCTCATCACTCAAACATTTGGTCCAAATTCTTGGCCCAAGAGCCCCACCAGAAATTAGCTCACTTGAAGAGGCTTGTGAATTTTAGGGGAAAATCCAATCCCAAAGAGGACGAATCAACATGGTCGTTTAGGAAATTTCTATTTACTCTATTAACCAGGGAAAATTTTGTCAAGAGAGTGAATTACGATGCTCCATCAACGTACAATCTCTATAACAGGAATCCTGATTTCCAGAACGAATATGGATGGAGCAAGGCATTGGATGAGTCTGATTATTCTCCTCTAAGACTATCCGGCAATGGTGTCTATCTAGTCAATCTATCTTCGGTAATGACCCCATCACTATTCTAGATCATGGATTTTCCCTTCTTACTTAAATGTTTGTTTTATCTATGTTTCGTGGTTAATGTAGGGATCCATGATGGCACCTCATGTTAATCCAAGAGCAATAGAGTATGGAGTAGTGTTGAAAGGGACCGGCAGGATCCAAATTGTGTATCCAAATGGGACTTTGGCAATGAATGCAAGAGTACGGGAAGGGGATGTTTTTTGGGTGCCAAGGTACTTCCCTTTCTGCCAAATTGCTTCATCGAATGGCCCATTTGAGTTCTTCGGCTTCACTACATCAGCGAGGAGGAACCACCCACAGTTCTTGGTAGGTAGGAACTCATTGATGCAGAGCTTGAGAGGGCCAGAATTCGCAGCTGCATTTGGAATTGGTGAGGAAAGGCTTCAGAGGATTGCCAATGCCCAACGTGAACAAGTTATCTTGCCTTCATCATCGTCGGATTCTCCTATGAAGATAAACAAGGGTTTTTATTAGTTTAGTGGAAATTCTAGTACGTCGATGGCCTAGTTGAGTCACGGCTTGAAAGCTCGAAATCAGTTTTGTTACTTTGTTTTGCTTTTTTTTTTTCCTTCCTGTTATGCGGTCTGGGTTTGTTTCCTTGGTGTCTTGTTGGAAACAAAATACATTTCCGTTTTGAGTTGTGAATAAGACGTATTCTTTTTCTTTTTGACATAGATGTTATTTGTGGTTTAAACTTCATCAACAAAATGTCAACGTTAGTTTTACTCATGGTATTTAAATTAATGCTGCAATGCAGTTCTTATACATTTGCTCACGTCGCTAAAACTACATCATCAAAAATTGTCTTAATATATTAAAAGACAAACTCCAATTCGGTGAATAAATTTAACAGCATATAGTGTAAGGAAATACTAGATTGACTCATTTCTCAAGCCCTGGTGGTACCAATTGGGGAGCATCCAACATACTAATTCTCACCGGTCTCATCATGAGTCTAGGGACGGTAATTTCAGCCATATAAGGTAAAATAAGTCGATTTATGTAGTGAAATGTTAATAAGGCAAGGGTCTCATGTCATTGATACAAATTGATTCCGTTTTATCATTGTTCAATTTTTGAAATCTAAAGACATAGATCTTCCAGTAAAAGCTACTATTACGTATATTCTAGTAGCATTTCACTAGGTATTAAGCACATAGTTTTGTCTGCATCAGATAAATTTGCGTATAATTCAAGTGATCAATAAATTAAAGGTCCAGTTTCAGTTGCTTATATTTTTTAATAATTTACTTTCAGAGACAACAATTTGTTTTCAAGTTATTATTACACGACTTGGCAAGAGCCGTAAGAATATTTGGTCAGTTTTGGGCTTTGACTTATGCAAGTCCTACTTAATTGAATTGGAATTTGAGCAAAACAAGTTTATAAACCGGCCAATTTAGCTTATGAATATACTTTTTTTGGATTTATTTACTTGTTTGATAAAAATAAAAGTATTTATAAATTCAAATCAGTCATTAAGTTGGATTGAACTTATAAATAGTTTTCATTTGAGGAAATCTTTTTTAATTTTATCCCTATTATCTTTTGTTATTTCTAAATTACTCTCCCTAATATGGATCTAGGTAGCGCGAATCTTAATTAACCAGACTGCAATGCGGATATCAGCCTACATTCTTGATTGATGCTTTTTCTTCTTTTCTAAAACTTCATTCAATGCCCATTTCTTGTGAATATAATCATATGAATTCTAGGACTAGTAATGTAGTCTTCAATTCCAAGCTGACTTGGAAACATTGACAATGGCAGTGAATGGAAATGTTTTTTTCTTAATGAAGAAATTTACATAAGTAATTAATTAAAATAGTACTAGTATTTTAAAAGGGCAAATTAATTCGAATATTCAGTTCTCAAATGTAACTCTTTTTCCTTTTATTAGGGGTATCTTGTCATGAATACAATTCAGATATGATACATAATCGATTAGAACATACTGCATTTGTTATTTATTACTTGATCAGCCCACCAATTACGATAAATAGTCACATTTATTTTGTAAGTTTATCCTCAATTGCTTATTGTAAATAGTATAATACTAGTGTAAAAAATTATTCCATCTTTGAAATGGTCATCAAATTGCTATTTCATTACATCATTTCGTTCTATATTAATCTTTCGACAAATTATTTTTCTTTGGTTCACCGATTATTTTTCAAGATCTAAACATTCAGTACACTAGAAATGCCTACAAATGTTGCATGGTTGACAACAATTCCTCTCAAATCTCACCATTCCGTCTATATAAATCCCTACAATCTGCACCTAAGTCATAAGTGAACCAAAACTAAGCATTAAAGAGAACTTACAAATTAAAACTACTGGTTAAAATGGGAAGGACATTGTTGTTTCTAGTGCTGGTACTTTTCTCTGCATTGGTGTCCTCTGTTGGTGCCTATGAAGAGGAAGAACACGAGCAAACAACACAAGGAGAGAAATGGTTCTTGTTGCGTCAGTTACATGATGTTGTCAAAACTGATGCAGGGTCCATGAGAATGGTGAAGGGTGGCTACCGAATGGGTTCGTTAGTCCATAGTCCAATGCATATTGGTTTCATCTCCATGGAACCCAATAGTCTCTTCATCCCTCAATACCTTGATTCTGATCTTGTCCTCTTTGTTCACCATGGTAATTCAACTTCATCTTCCCTTTCTCTAGATTTTTCAAAGAGTTCAACTTCTTTGTTGAGATGTTTACCTTTCGGGATCATCTGCTACTATATTTTGAAGTATAACGATAGCTAGAAAGTTAAACCCTTTCATTTAATGAGCTAGAATATTCATATTTTTTTTTCGATAATATGCATACAGGGGAAGCAAGAGTTGGACACATCTACAGGAATGAATTAGCAGAAAGGCATTTGAAGCATGGAGATGTGTACACAATTCCTGCTGGATCAGCTTTCTATTTGGAGAATAGAATGGAAAGCCAGAGACTTCAAATAATTTGTAGCATTGATATTACCTCAGAATCCATGGGGTGGCATGCTTTCCAGGTACCCTAAGCCAACTTGTCAAAAAGTGGTCTTTTAATCCATTTCTCATCTTGCCTTTCTAGTTCTGTATATTCTCTTCCCACAGAAAACATTTTTAACACTGTAGTAATATTTTGCAGTCTTTCTTCATTGGCGGTGGAATTCATTCTGCATCTGTTCTTGCTGGATTCGATCATACCACATTATCAACTGCTCTTAATGTGAGTATTCAAGGGAATTTACCTGCTCTGAATACATTTGATAGTTGAAAGAACTGAATTGAGATATATAATATAAACTTTGCAGGTCTCGAAAGCAGAATTAAACACATTTTTGACCAGACAAACTTCTGGCCCAATCGTGCATCTATCTGGTTCTCATCACACAAATATGTGGTGCAAATTCTTGGCCCAACAACCCCACGAGAGACTAGCTCACTTGAAGAGGATTGTGCGTTTGGTGGAAGAAGCTAACCCAAAAATGGAGAAATCAACAAGGTCATTGAGGAAATTTTTATCTAATTTATTGAACAGGGAAGATGTTGCCAATCATCATAAAGCTCCATCAGCTTACAATCTCCACAACAAGAAGCCCAATTTCAAGAACAACTATGGATGGAGCAAGAATGTGGATGAGTCTGATTATTCTCCCTTAAGACAATCTGGAAATGGTGTTTACCTTGT
>JAOTQR010000092.1:22595424-22619445 GCA_025774065.1 Solanum ossicruentum | reverse complement strand
ACTTAGAATAGGATTAGAAATAGTAATAGTATATGAGATCCTACTTGAAAAAGGATTGTATTGTAGTATCCTAGTTGGAAAAAGAGTCTAATATAGCATCTATAAATAGGATCTCAATATAATAATGTAGACAACAACTCAATAATATTTTTCCTCTCATATTTTTAACAGGTATACACAGTGACGTACGCAGAATTTTTCCTAAGTGGTGTCACCGTTTAAAGGGCAAGAATAGTTTAACACTTTGTTTGGATGATTGTTATATATTGTTTCATAATATATTGTATTGTGTTGTGATGTATTGTATGTATTGTATTGTTTCAATGAATACAATATTTGGATAAATTATGTTGTTCTCCGCTGTTACTTAATGTCATACATTCATAATTTGGATGATAAACTTACACGAAATTGCAGGGTATGTGATAGATACTATGAAAAGATGTAGTAAGTGATAAACTAGAATTATTAAATAATAAATAAAGTCAAAAAATGAGAAGATATTATTAAAGTAACGATGCAATCACATCAAATCGATCGTTACATAAAATGAATCTTTTCGTCATTAACAATCAAAAGAAACATTGTATTTAAGCTGATAATACATTACAATACAACGAGTAACAACCATCTAAACAAGGGGTAAGAGGAAAATTGATAATGCTTTTGCTCTAGGCCTTCAAAAATTTGAGCCCCCCCTAATAGTAAACGTTATGAACAAAGAATATTTTGTTTAAATAGTATAAAATTTAGATAAATTATTATTATGAACAAATAAAATTAAAAAACTTCAAGCACATAAAAAAAATAGAATAAAACGAAAACACTAATAAGATTAGACTTGAGATGATGAATGATGGTGATTGATGAACTAGATCTAATTTTTCCTGACGAAGCTCACAAGTCACAAATATATAAATATAAGGAGTTTAATAATATTTTTATTTCTATCTAACTATAATTATAATTTATAAAGGACTCAAATATTTTAAATTATATTTTATTTTTATTTTTAAAATAAAAAATAATAGATTAATTTTGAATGAAATAAAGTAGGTCTTTTAAGGAGGGGTCAAAGAAGCGAAATCAAAAATCAAGGAGAGGGAAAAAATAAAAGTGCACTGCTGGACGTCCGTGTCCTCATCTGCGCCTTTTACCAAATGATCTGCGTGCAGCTTGATACCAAACAGTGTCCTTTTACTTTTTTATACACACTACTTTGTTTTTATACATGTGTATTGTATATTTCGTAAAAAAAATTGATGAAGTCGTGTCACGTGACTTTTTTTAATCAATATAAATTTGTCTCTGGGTATACGAAGTCATCAACTACTTGAATAAAATTCTATGATTCTAACTCTTATGTTTATTTAAAGTTTGTCAATATATTACTTATAGTTATGTTAGCAATTCATATAATGACTCAGAAAAAAGATGTTTTTTAATGTTAAATTAAAAAGATCATACCAAAAACTAATAATTAAGAAGAAAAAAAAGTATTAGAAGAAATCAGTTATAAAAAAGTATTAAATAAGTAATAATATGCACCTAAATAGATAGAAAAATAAATAAAATACATATAAAGTTTGTTTAAATTTCAGGTCTTTAACTAAAATTTTGCTTTAATTATGTTGAGTAGCCCCTGTCTATCTCAATCTAGAAACTTTTAAAGTAAAGTTAGAGTGAAAATTTATTATTTAAATGTATATATAAATCTCACACGTGCATTGCCTTTTGGATGTAAAGAAAAAGATACGTGCGTGTGAACAAGAGAAATTCATATACTATATAAGATCTTGGTGAACAGAACACAGAGCAGTGTAATTGCCATATATGGGAATAAATACCATCGATGATCTGATAATGCAGTGAAAAAAATTATATTACTAGGAAAGTATTTCTTTTATTTCAAAATCAGTTTGAAGTCAATTTGATAAATTTTTAATTTAAATTTAAATCAATATTTTGAAATTAAAATGTAGATATTTAAATATTAATAAAATATATTATAAATTATAATTTTTTTTATATTAATATGATGAGAAAAATACATATTAAAATTTTGAAAGTTCATATAATTTTTCTTAAAAAAATAATTAGGACAAAGGGGGTATATGTAAAACTTAACTCATTAACAACTACCATCATTAGTAATAATAACAGTGCATATTCAGTAGATCGACAGACATTATCAGATGCAGATGATTTAGTTTCTAGTTTATTAATTTTGGTTGCAAGGATAATATTATATTAATAAAGGATCCAGATCATTACAGGTCAAAGTTTCTAATTAACCAAACGTAATTAAAGTTTAAGGATTCGTTTGGTTGAAAATAAGTCATTTTAAAATTAACTATTTTGGAATTAATTATTTTATTATGTATATGAGATAGTTTATTTCTTGACTATGATGTAAGTAATGCAATAAATAATTCAAGAACTATCTAGTATCTCTAACCAAACGCAGAATAAAATAATTATGTATTTTATCCTAAAGTTATTATATCTTATATTTCACACCAATCAACTTAGCTATCTTTTTGGGTCGGGTCGATTGTCATCTCTGCTTTGAAAATTTTAAACCAAATAAAGGAATATTGTTGAGACAAAAAGTCTCACATTGATGGTTAATGAGATAGGTGGACTCCTTATAAGCCTTAGGCAATCCTCCTTCCTTTGAGCTAACTTTTTGGATGTGAGTTAGGCTTAAAAACCAAATTCATCATGGTATCAAGGCGGGGCCCGTCTCACCCAATATTGGGTCCTCAAAAAAAAATTGTCCACGCACTAGATACTAAGCGTTGGGGTGTTGAGACAAAAAGTTCACATAGATGGTTAATGAGATAGGTGAACTCCTTATAAGGCTTAGGCAATCATCCTTTCTTTGAGCTAACTTTAACCAAATTTATCAAATATTAGAGTACTTTCATTTGGTACAGGATGAAATAGATAAAGATATCTCATTTCATTATCATAGTACAAATAATCGAATAAATTTTTCAAAATTAATTAATATTTTTAATTAGATGCAGAATAAAAGAATTTTATATTTTATTTTAAAATTATTATTATTTATCCATCGTACCAAACTATAGATACAAAAAGAAAAAGATAAAAAAGGGAAGAGTAGTAGGAAATCTCTATATATATATATATATTAAAAAAAAAAAAAAGGAGATGTGGATGGTCCATTTAGAAATTGGCAGTAACTGGTGTTGTATACGACAACAATAAAAATAAAAGAGCAGAAAGGGGGGACCCTAAAACCGAAAGACGAAGAGTTTCTGGTGAGATGATGAATTATTTTATTTATCTCTCTTTTAATTTCAAACTCTTTATAATTATTACCTCAACATCACCATCCATCACTATTCTGTTTGTTAGGAGAAAAGGTGTACTTGTACTACTATATATACACAACGCCAGAATTACAATATTAGATAAGAATTGCGATGAATATAATAATGTTTATTTAAATTAAATCGATATTTCTTGCTCCACAAATAAGTATATATATTATTAGAAATTTAATAATTAAAATAAATTATGAACTCGATAACAAATTTAAAATTTAATTTTGATTTCCCTCTGACCAATATCTGAAAAAGGGTGTGGCACTGTAGTTTATATATATCCAATTAGCTACGGGACATTACAAGGGACACCAGCCACCTCTTGTCCGTCGACCTCGGATCCTATTTCTCTCTCAATATATAATACTTTTTTATGAAAATTTTATCGATATACATATATATTTATTTATTTATTTTAATATTAAGATAGGATCAATTAAAAAAATTATTGAATTCGTTTGAAAATCATTTGGCTCCTCCTCTGAATACGTACTCATTCTTTTCCACACATTGTCCTATCTTCTATAAAAAGTTGATCAAATAAATTGTACTTCCATCCATATCTATTCGACAATTTTTGAATTTTGAGATTCAAACAAGTTTACTTTTCATCTTAAATTTTTTATATATCTTTTAAATATTTTGAATTATTAATTATTTTGACTTATAGTACTTTTTACGTAATTTACAAATATATAAATTTCATTTCAAAAAATTTGAAGATTCTATACATGAACAAATTCCTAATCAAACATAAACTATTCGACACTCGAAAAATAAAAAGTATCACATAAATTAATAAAGGGAGTAATTATTCTTGTTCCCAATTTATTATTTATGTGAAGGATTTCATGGTACGACACGATTAAAATATTTAGTTATCCATCTAGCTTCAGACACGAACTTTCAAATTCAAAAAATAATATTTATATTCTTAAAAACTACATGAAAGTACTATTTATAAGTCAATAGAGTTTACATTTCAAAATATTACATATAATTCATAGCTAAAGGAAAAATTGTTTGATTCTCTATACTAACATTTTCACATAAAATAAGACGAGGAAAATATATATAAATTTTGTGAAGATATAAGCCTTAGGCCTAATTTAACCTTAAAATTTAGTTCACAAATACCATATTAAAAAACTCTAATACATTCCCTCAACCAACCTTAACCATGTGAAATCTTTGACTATTTAAATTGTTACCAATTTGATGAAGAGTTGATTTCCCCTTATTATATTAATCATCCATTTCCCCATCTCCTACCTTCAATTAGCTACAATTATCTTTACAAAGAGAAGTCATTAACTTTATTATTACAATAAATAGTACTACATCAATCCCACTTTGATTTTCTTTTTAATTATTTTCATGCTCATTAAAACAAGTTAATACAAAATATAGGTTACTAAGTGACTATTTAACAAAAGTAAATTGATTTATCTTATTAATATTTAAGAGTGTTATGTTGGGTAGGCATAGACTGGGCAGTATATGTTAGATCAAATTCAATCGCTTATTCTCAGCGAGTGTTTATATTGACAAACTTATAAAATATAGTAGAAATATTAAATTTAAACCCATTGATTATTTGTTAAACTGATCATATAAACTTTAGAACTCATAAAATTGAAATTCTAACTTTAGCTTTGAGTGTAGCTAGATAGTCTTGGAATAAAAATTTAGCATAGTCATATCCCTTACTAATTATAGGGCAAATTAGATTAGGATTAATAATTAGTATCGAGATACTTATTCCTTTATCAACAGGTAAAATAATATATAGTACCTGAATTAATTCTTTTGTGATAAAATATTAAAAATAACAAAAACGCCCCTAAATTCCTTTAACTCTTTCTTCTTATAAATTAGACATACAATGCATGTCTTTTTAATACAATAAATATATACATAAACATAATTATCTTTTTCACAGTATAATTAATTCTAACATAATCTGTCTTTTCAAAGCAAAACTACCTTTAAATATACACATAAAAATAATTATCAATTTTAAATTCCTAAAATAACAATTATTCGGTAATAATATTTTTGAGGTAAAATAATTTGTTAATTTGGGAGTGAGTAAAAGTTAGGGACATTATGGGTCCCTTAGTGTACCCACCTAATTCTCCCACTAAATATACAACATAATATATTCCAGCTAGGACTTCACGGGACGACACCGTACCAAAGCATTATTCTCTCTTTATTTTTGGATTTTTTGCAATCCTTTTTTCTCTTTCTTAGTAATCAATTAAGGGTCCAAAATCCAATAATGATGGCATAATCATTTTTACCTTATCAATGGCTGTAAAGGCAACTCCCTTTTTCTCCACATCTTTTTTTTTATTTATTTATTTTACCTTTCTTCATTATTTACGTTGTTTTTTGTTATAGTATAATGTGACAACTCCCAGCGTCACTATGAAAAGGCCATAATAAAGAGAATATAACCCAAAAGTGGAATCTTTGAAATTTAGTTGCAAATATCTCAAACATACATTTGCATTTAAAAACTACTGTTGCTACAATTTTCACACTTTCATTCACAGTATTGTTGGAGCATAACTATATTCAACTAAGGATGGTCAGATAAATAATTCTCGTTAGGAATTTTTTTTAGATATATATATGTTAAATATAAATATTTTGATATATTTATTCAACACCCTTGCTACAAAATCACACACCCATGTTCTAAAAATATGAACACTCTTGACAAAAATACTGATTTCTCCACTGCAGTATTGTAAGTAGAATATATTGATAAGAAAATTGATAATTATAGTTTAACCTAAGATTAAAAAGAGTTCAATTACGGATTTTATATTTTGACAATTAATTAAATGGTATCTGTAATTATCTTTAGATTTAAGGTGGAAATAAATATATATACTTTTTCCGTCCTATTTTATGTGGTACTCATTGATTTGACACAGTATTTAAGAAAAAAAAAAGAAATTTTGAAACTTGTGGTCTAAAATAATTCTTAGATATTTGTGTGGCTGAGAATTATTTCATTAAGGGTAAAAAAGAAAAATTTAAAGTTAAATTATTTCTAATTAGAATACGATAATATTCTTTTGGAATAAATCAAAAAGAAAAGATTTTCAAATAAAATGAGACAAAGAAAATACTTATTTTCTATATACAGATAATTTAAATTTTATCGTATCACATTTAAAATTCCTTGTTATATAACAATGAAAAGTATCATTTTTATGTACCAACTGATTGGGTCATTGTAAATTTTTTCATTATATTTCCCTTATTTATAAGTTCTTTTATTTCAATTTATATATCTCACTTTTCTTTTTAATGATTCCTGACACATTTTTATATTAAGTAATAATTTAACATTAAATTTGTTATACCTTTAACAAAATGATTTATAAACACAAACATTTATCGCTCATTTTAGACCATAAATTTTCATTTTTTTTAATTAAATTTGTATTAAGTCAAACTGCAACATATAAATTAAATGCAACGAAGAGAATACCTTTTTCTTGTACTAGTGTAAATTTATTGTTCATATTCATATGACATTATTAAAAGATGGATAATGATACAATTTTGCGGTCATCAACATTCATAAATACTAGTGCGATACGATGTCAATTTATTTATCTTTCTTTTTAAAATTTTTTTTTAACCTTTTACATGACATATTTAAAATATAAAATTATACAACATTTTTGTACATTCTTCAGATATTTTAATTTAAGGTCGTAAAATTAAAAAAAATATTTTATTATATTCCTTATCAAATTAAAATCAAATAAATAAATTAAAATGATATTTTCAATCAGTGTGCTCAAGTGAAACTCAAGTTATTTACCGGGGTTTTGGAGGGGGCAGGGGGGAGGAGGGGAAAGTGGTCCACTTGAGTCTATGTCTAACCGACTAAAGGGAAAAGCCGTGTGAGATAAGGAATAACATAGAGATAGAGATAGACAAAGAGAGATAGAGAGAAAATTATTGTACGATAGTAGTTTTTCAGCTGCTATACATTCAAACACAAAATGAAACCTCTGTAAGAAGTGGAAGAAGAAGAAGAAATAGCCTCTGTGAATGGAATCATGCAGTTGTAACCATTGGTTTTGTCTGGTTTTATAACTTTTTTTCCTTGGAAATAAAACCTTATACTGTGTAATCTTGGGATTTAGCTGTTTTCAGCAAAATCTTTGGTTTCTTCTGAAAGCTGAGCTGTTCTCTTTTTTGTGTTTTTTAGTTCCTTCTCATCACTTAAACTCATCCTCATCTTTTTCTCCAAATCTCAGCTCAAAAAAAAAATGATGTCTGATGACGGACTTTCTTCCTTAGCTTTCATTCAAGATCCAAACTCTAACTTGAATTCAAACCCTGGTAGTAATAATCCAAACCCTAATTCAAATCTATCTGCCAAAAGAAAAAGAAATCTCCCCGGAAAACCAGGTAATTAACAAAGTTTTACACTTCTACTACATATGTCGACCAAAAAAATTTTTTTGTCATCATTTATTTATTGTTACTGTTGTTGTTGTTGTTGGTGGTGCTTATTAACAGATCCAGATGCAGAAGTGATAGCACTATCACCCAAGTCTCTGATGGCGACGAATCGATTCATATGTGAAATCTGCAACAAGGGTTTTCAGAGGGACCAGAATTTACAGCTCCACAGAAGAGGTCACAACTTGCCATGGAAGCTAAAGCAAAGGAACAAAACTGAAGTGATCAAGAAGAAAGTTTATATTTGCCCAGAAAAGACCTGTATCCATCACGATCCATCGCGAGCTCTTGGAGATTTAACAGGTATTAAAAAACATTATTCGAGAAAACATGGCGAGAAGAAGTGGAAGTGTGAGAAATGTTCCAAGAAATATGCTGTTCAATCTGATTGGAAAGCTCATACTAAGATTTGTGGCACAAGGGAATATAAATGCGACTGTGGGACTCTTTTCTCCAGGTATCATATTAATGAAGGAAACATTTTTATTTTCATTTATTGCTTTAGAGAATATATATGCATATAAATGGACTGTACTAAGATTGGAAATAAATGTGAAATTTAATGCAACTAACTTGAAAAATTGAACAGAAAGGACAGCTTTATAACACATCGAGCATTTTGCGATGCGTTAGCAGAAGAGAGTGCAAGATTTACGTCGATTCCAAGTACAGCAAATCTGAATTTCAGAAATGAGATATTGTTGAATGGGGGATTTAATAATACTAATCTTCAGCATAGTGCTGGAAATCCCCAATTTGGTTCTAATTTGTTTAGGCCTGAATTTATGGGACTTGGATTGGACCCTGCAATTAGTCATCATCATCAAACTCAGCTCAATAATGTTGATGGACAAAAACCAAGGATGCCACTTTGGTTGGACAATAATATGAATCCGAACTCAGGTAACGATTTCTTAGTAGCATCGTCTAGTTCTACTACTAGCAACTTGCCTCATCATGAATTGGTCCAAATCGCGGCACACAACAATAATCAACAATGGTTCATTAATGGTACTGGTGGTGGTGATGATTCTGGAATTGGCTCTTCTTCGTCTCAGCTTCCTTCACGAGTATTGCTAAAGGAGGAAGAAGAGAACAAAAGAACTTTGTCGGAGACAATGAGTTCAATGTACTACAACAACCATCACAGCGAAACAACAACTCCAGCTACTCATATGTCCGCTACTGCGCTTTTACAAAAAGCAGCCCAAATGGGATCAACGAGGAGCAATTCGGCCCTCTTTGGTACTGGATTCGGGTTAATGGGCTCGTCTTTTTCTAAAAGCAATGGACAAGGACAATTTGCTGCTCATGATCAGAATTTTAACAGCTTAATGATGAACTCTCCAACAACAGCTACGAACATTAGTAATCAAGGAAATAGGCTATTGTTCGGGGATATGACTTCGAGTTCATTAGAGGGTAATGCTGGTGGAAACAACTCAGATCCTTTTAATTTGATGCCGCGTAACAACAAAGGGAAACAAGTGAATCTGAGTGGAAATGAAGCAATTGAAGGCGGTTTAACGAGAGATTTCCTCGGGGTAGGAGGGAATGAAAGTAGACCATTTTTATCAAAAAATGAACTGGCCAAGTTCGGGAATATTTCGGGTTCAGCTATGGGATTAAGCGACTATAGTGGAAGTCATTGACTCTGAGTTCAACTGAATCCAAATATATACACATATGCACAAAAAAAAGATATGTATGCTTACACCAAAAGCGTACTCATTGTGAAAGTGAATCACTCAAAAGGTCCAAACTTTTGGGGAGCTATTATTTCAAGGATTTTCACTATAGTGGAATGATACAATGAACAAAAAAAAAGTTGGAAGAAGGCCAAAAGCTTCAACGTTGATGAGAGAGAAAGATGAAGATGGAGAAAGCAGCAGCAATTTTGAGAGATCTTGTGAATTGTCAGAGAAAAAGTATGGGGACCACTGAATACTGAATGTTGGAAGAGATTTGTTAAAAGGGACTTGACAATCACAAGTCAGGCTTTTTTTTTTTTCCCTCCATTGTGTTTAGTTACTGCTTGTAGAAATATTTCTGCCTTTTTACAAATTATTTTCCTTTGAATGTTCAATTGCTTACTGCCTACCTGTGAACTCTGCAAGATCACTGTCATATTCCTAATCTTTTAGACTTTTCAATTGGTATTTCACTTCGAGTATCATGCCTTGAGTTACTAGTTCTTCGCTACATTGTTTATAGCTAACATAATCTTTTTTTTGATGATTCGTTTGCTAAAGAAGATTAGCGATAAATTTTATTGTTTAGCTATAAAAATTTTCATTGGTAATTCCTTTTCTTTAGCAGTGAAAAAGGTGGCCATCATATAATTGGACTTCGGAGTAGTAATTAGTTTTTTTTTCCTCCTCGATTCTACTCTTTTTTAAGTTCTGGAAAGCATTTGTTTTGATTTATGTATCATGCATATTGTTCTCATTTTGTTGAATCTGTAGAGAATCATGGAATAATTGTATATTTAAGAAAGTTCCAAGAAACCAAGTTTTATAACGTATATATAAATCGACATTATAAAAGACTTTTTTCTTAGCTAAGGGTATATCGAAAACAACTTTTCTATTTTTGAAGTATAAGTAAAGTGTGCATATATTCTATCCTCCTCAGATCTCACTTTATGGACTAAACTGAATATGATATTTGTTATATTTTGCAGGTTAATTATCATCCATGTTTTAAATAAATAGTTACATATAGATGACTTTTAAATATCACACCTCCTAAATGGGCGTCCAAATTAGACTGATCGAAATCCTTTGTGAGACTATGATTCCCTCAAAGTTATGAAGTAAGATTCCAATTACTATTCGCTCATTGGATAGTTAATTTTTTTCTATGCATATTAATTTATTAGCTCCGGAAAACCCGATTTGGCCAGAATCATTTAGAGCTCATCATCAAGTTTAATCCGGAGGTTTTCCCTGGGTGAACTGAAATATTTATTTAGTTTACTATATTTCCAAACTACAGAATTATGAATTTCCTATCACAATAAATTCCATTTAATCTCATGATTTTGAAGTTTAAGGCCACACTAACCTTAATAATTAAGTGTAAAACTATCACCGATCGAGGGGGTGTGATGGATCAATGAGTGAAATTTCTTGATTTTTAATCAGAGGTCTCAAATTCGAATTCTACAAATGGAGAATTCTAAAAAAAATAAGGGTGAAAAAGTGATCACCCAAATTAAAATACCTATATATATATGTTGTAATTTATAGAGATATACGTGTAAAAGTCTTTAAAATTTGGAAGTTGCTAACTCGTTTGTCTGTTGCTTTGGCAGCATGCTGGGATATATACAGATATCAAAATCATTCCAGCTATTTCAGTTGAGCCAAAAGACAAGTTTAATTAATTATATTTATCAATAATTTATCTCTGATCTCTAAACTCCTAAACCATGGTAGTATATAATATCGTCATAAAGGAAATTTTTTTTTATTCATTTTTCCTAATTATGCAGAAAGCTTAATTATTCAACCTCAGCTCCCTTTTAATAGTAATAATAAAAGTGCTATACTGTGATTTGTGAAAACGAATGATAGTCGATTGATCGCTCCTTCAATCATAATCAATCATTTTTCTTAATTATTTCAAAATTTTATGAAATTGACATTCAAATTAATACCAAAAAGAAATCAATTAATTAAGACAATTGGAGTAGAGTATCATTTAGTCTATAACTCCATAAATATATTTTATTCCTTTTTTCATATTTGTCATTTTCATTTATTGAACTTTTATATTTTTTAAGAGATAAATTATACTACATATTTATGATTTTACATAGGGCAATACTGGAAAGTATAATGTAAATTTTGTCTTTGAATGTTTTTCTTAATATGTGTGTATTACCTCACAAATTCAATTAAAATGAGACAATGAGAATACTGCTTAATTTGTTGGTCCTCCATATTTTTTTTTCTTTGTAGTTGATTTACTTCGTCGTTAAGAACGTGTGTGCATGGAAATCATGCATGCAAGATCCATATATATATATTTATAGTCTAGTTTGAAAATTGAAATAGAATGTTAAGTGTGTGAGAAAGGGCTAGCCCCTACCTTAATTATAGCATATGACATTTTTTATTCAACTGCTTCGAAATTTGAACAAATATTGTCAAATAATTGTACATGTTCTGTTGGTTTAAGGTAGTCAAAGCAACCTACTTGTATTAGGTAGTCTTCATATATTCACTTTCATTCTCCTGTCTAGGTTAGGTAAACAATGTCTGTACTTCCAAGGTGGATTTTTTTTTCTTTTAATTTGATCTGACAAAAAAAATTTTAAAAAAATAATATTTTTAAATCTTATGATCTTAATGAAAGATATATATAATTTTTAATTTTGTAATTTTTAACATATAATGTGGGATGTTAAAATTAAATTAAGATTTATTAAATTGGAAAAAAATTAATTTTTCTTCAATAAACTAAAAGAAGTAAAATATATAAATTGAAAGAGAATTTTTTTTTCTTCCTCTCGAGCTTTTTAGATTTGTCTTTCCACTTCAAGCCTTGACAGTGCTGATTAAATCATCTATGTGTTCTCTATGTTTTTTCTAAATTGTACGTAAATCAAATTGCATAGTAAATTATATAAATACTGTGAGTTGTGTAGCGAATTATACAAATTTACAATGTTATGGGTGAATTGTGTAGTGAAATATACAAACGTTATATAAAAACTGTAAATTATACAAACATATACAAATATTGTGCAAATTATTACGTTGTTATAACTATAGTTACGAAATGTAATTACCCAAACTATAGCTATGGAACATAATTAAAGTATTTTTGAGTAGTTATATATGAAAAATCCTTATAAAAATATGGGTCATCGAGGATGCTTGTTGTGACTATTCTTTGGGTTATGTTAAAAAATGTCCCCTATAAGAGATGATCTTAATATTTTGTCCCTCATAGGAAATGTTTTATAAAAATGCCCCATAAGAGGTGTCTTCGGCTCAACTTAAAGTGAAAAAAGCATATTTTTGTAAAACTTCTCTTATGTCACAAAAAATCAAGACCATTATATTTTGTTGGCAGTCTAGGGAATTTCCTGCTATTTCTGTGCTGATTGCGTATCTTATATTTCTGCAAAGCCCAATGGAACTCTTTAATAACTGGGCTAGTGCCCCAAGTATGGTACCAAATGCTCTCCGTAAGACTAGAACAACAATATGATGGGTCTTATAAATATTGGGCTTTGAGAAAGATGAATTGATCATTTTTGTTGTGTATCACTTTTAACTTCTTTAATTTTAGTACCTATTCCTACATTATTAATTGTTGTTAAGGTCGAAACTCGAAAGTTAGGATCTAATCTTGGCTTGGCATTTAAATTTGATTGGCACTCATAATAATGCACTCGTGGACATTCAAATTGAAAACGCGCATCTGATAACTTGCTCGCGTGAAACGCCACAAAAAGCATGTATATTTATTTATTTAACTTCATACAAGCTTAAATATTTACTTATGCACATTTAACATTAAAGGGTATAAATATCGGTCAAATTAAGTTAAAAAAACATGTTTTATATATTATACTTTCATGTTTTATCATTGCTTGTTCAAGTAAAAAATATGATATCGTTCTTTTATTGCGCCCACACGCATTACTAAAAAAAATTTCATTAATTTACATTGAGAAAAACTTCTATATCTAATAATGGCTATCAAAGTTCTGTAGATTCAATTTTGGCCAAAACAGCGAAAGTAACGATTGAAAAACATATAAATGTACAACACTTCAAAATTTGATTCATATCTTACAGTTGAAAATCCAAATTAAAAAGACGACAATGAAAAAGCGAGAAACACAGTTATTCAAATTGAGGGAAATCACAGACGAGCACAACCGTTAAATCGAACTCTGCAATCATAATATGATCCACGATCAATCACAACCGTCGAAAATATCTAACGTCACAACCAAAACGCAAACCAGAAAGCTACAATTCCCAACACCGCCACAGCGTTCATGCTATCGGCACCCGATTTATCCGCCGGCACATCATCGCTCCCGGAGCTCGGACTCAACGCTGCCGGTGACTTCTTCTTCAGATTCAACGTTGCCGGACCCGGTGCCGGTGCCGTCGCCGGCGACGGAGAAGCGAAGATAGCCATTGGCTGAAGCACTTTATCCACTTGATAAACCGCGAGCTCACCGTCAGAGTAAATCGTATTACTCACAGTAGCATCGATGACTCCGGTGGATACGTTCACTTGATTCCCGGAAGTAGTCACATTTAACGGGAAATCACCGGGACTAGTGTCTCCAGCTTGTGTCCTCAAAGGATTACTCACAGTTTGAAACTGTGAAACTGAAATGAAGCTAGGAAGTACATGATATTGCACTAACTGAACTTGTTGTTGAGAACTTAGAGAATTGAGAGTACCAGCTTTTAAGCTGGAAAATGCATTATCAGTAGGTGCAAAAACAGTCATTCCTTGGTTTGAATTGTTTAATTGTGTATTGATCTGATCACCGGCCTGCGTAATTCTTAAGAGCCGGATAAATGTGGTGAATTGACCCGCTTTTTCCAGTATTTTCGTGATATTGGTGGGCCCTGATGGAGCAGGAGCGGAGGCAGAATTTTGACCAAGGGTCAGGGTGCATATTGCTAGGAGAGAAAGAGAGAAAACAAGATAACTCATCATCTTTGCCCGGAGAAAACTGAACCTTTGAATGATGATTGGTGGTTGTTTCTGGTAGGGCAGAAATAGAGGGGTTTTATGGAGAGGAAAATGGGGAATTTGTATGGTGGGTGAGAAGTTGGAACTCATATTAACTGTGAAACTAGTTAGTAGTAGTATAGTATCTTTCAATTTGGTGGGAGGTTAAGATTTTATTTTGTTTGTTGGATGTAAAGATATTACATACTCAATGAATTTTTAACGTATCATAACAGGTTGGGTATCGTTTTTATCAGGTCACAATCAATATCCATCATAGAAATTTACTTGTAAATACCTTATAAATAATATAATCGTAGAATTTAAGGTAGTAAGTACTACTTATTTAGTTACAAGATTTAATTAGAATCTTTAAATTTCTGTTATTGACCATAATTAGAAAGAGAGATATGGGGTTGGGATGAACTATTACAGCTGACAGTTTGCTTGGAAACACCGGAAATTTGGAGAGATCTGAAGTTTGGGTTTGTACAAATATTTAAGTTTTCTATGCTTGCTTTGCTTACACTCAATAGAATATTTAATTATGGCTTGCCACAAACTTAAAAAGAAAGTTTTGTTTAAATTCAGTGTAGTTGTTGATCATGTGTGCCCCATCCTCTTTTGTATTGTATTGATTTAAATTGAATGAGTTGTATTGTATTGTATTGATATAAATAGAATAGATTTTACAGAGGAACGGAAATCATTCCTTTTTGCACAGTTGAGCGTTGAGGTGTCCAACACATCATCAAAATGTTAGTGTTACGTGGAGATATGTTTGCGTGTATAGTACAACGGAGGGTACAGTTGATTCTTATCGCTCCCTTTTCCCAATAAGGTGCAACAAATTGACTGCTTACTATAAACTGTTTTTTGATTGTAGAACAATGAGTCAAAATCCTGAAACAAAACAGGAATTAGACAAACTTGAACTATTATGTACAGTAATTTAAGCAGCAACATCGGGTGTACTGCTTCTTTCATCAATCTCGGATGGAGTCAAAGATTCACGATTTTTTAACTTTGGGGTGTGATGGAATAAAATAAAATGACTCTTTAAACTGTATGCACTTCTTTCAATTATGAAGTAGCAGTTAGTCAATGCAACTTTCGACGCTCATCATGGGTCATCCGCAAACAGTCGCGCTATGTTTTTATTTAAACATAGAGATCAGGCTGCGTACATCCGACCTCCTCTTGCCCCGCAATGGACAGGAGTCTTTGAGGCATTGGGGTAATGTTGTTGTTGCTGTTGTTGTTGGAGATCTAGTGGGCTGCATTTTAGATTAACAAAACAGGTCTAAAAGGTAAGAAGACTGAGGTTTTAATGGAAAATTTCAGGCGATTATTGGGTTCCGTAGGAAGGAGAGGCAAGTCCATATCATTCCATTTCTCATCTAATTGACTTTTAGGTCTTTAACTGACGCAATGATTTTACATTCTGCTTGATCAGTTTTGAGAAAACTTTCCCCTTCGATAAGTATAAGATTATCGAGGCGAGGGCTGCATATACGCCACACTCAACAAACCCCACTTGTGAAATTATTGTTTTCCTTCATTCATCATCTTAGGTGTAGTAGTCTTCAATTTCAGCCATCCTTGGATAATAGACTGCACCATATCTCGTATTATTGGAGCTCGTTATCAAACGTTAAAAAACGTATAAACCTCTTTACAAAATTAACTTGACTTAAATGGAATGCAGCTTTTGAGACCTACACTAGAGAAAAGTTCTTTTTATATGCTGAAAATAGTTCACAGAAAAGCAATCTAACAGTAGAAGAAAAAACTACTACTACTACTGTCGGTGTATATAGAAGTTAATATATAAAACTCTTCTCATAATTCATCTTTTACATTGTCATGCTCCCTCGTGGAAGAAGATGGTCTCTGAAGCTTGAAAGGAACAGCGGCATGTTTCTTGATAAACTTATACAATTCCACTAGAGTAGGTTCAGTATTCACCGGGATCTGTACGATGAAATTCAACATATAACTACACCTTAGTTTCAAACAAATTACAGATTTGTAGAATCACATAAACATTTGGCAGCTTGCTTGCTTCATTAAGCACCAGCACAAACAAGAATAAACATAACTTACTGGATCAACGCTCTTATTCCCTGCTGGAAAGAATTGGAGACTCGGGAATCCTTTAAACTGCAAAGGATCATAAATTAAAAGAATTGGTGATGATCAAGCAACTATATATTGTCTTCTTCAAATCTAAACCGTGTATTTATTATAAACTACCTTGGCACGAGGGTGCTCATTTCTTGTTGCATCCATTTTGGCTATAACAAGCGACTCAACGCCCTGCAAGTAGTGTGCTAGTTTACTGAACGTTGGGTCTAGAGCTTGACACTGCCTACACCATGGTGCATAGATCTAACATAAAAGATACTAAAGTTTCAGATACAAAAACTTTGATCCCTCAGTTGATAACAAAAAACCAATGGAAGAAAAATCATTTCTTGAACATACCTCAAGAAGCGCGTCTTTTGACTCATTTAAAATGAGTTCATCAAAATTGTTCCCAACCACGATTTTCACATCAGCATCATTCTGTGATGATTACAGATGAAATTAAATCAGTTCAACTATGATGAGTAATAGGCCAGAAGAAAACTGCAGCTTACTGTCTCAGGAATCGGATCTGATTTATAGAAAGGTTTGAGTTTGTCTTCGAGAAAGTCCTCGTTAAATGCCTGAGGAACAAAAGACAATAAGCAAGTAAGTCCAAAGCTCTGAGCACCTAACCACTTGTGACAATCTACCTTAATCCTCTCGAGTGTAATGTCTCCGTCAAATCTAAATTTCTTGCGATCATCTTCTTCTATGTATGCAATAACCTACAGGAATTAAATCAACAATCAGTAACCAAGCTTCCAAGAGATCTTGTTGTGCTGGTTATAATGTGGAATAAGTGTTACCTGTGGAGCATCTCCAGTAACCCCAAAAAAATCTGATACTGGTTTTCCAACTTCGTCATCATCGGTTTTGACAAAAATAAAGTTAAGCTACATTTGTCAATGTACACACTGTTAGTTAATTGATAGTCCCAGAAAAGTAAAATTCATGTGTAGGTGTAAACTGTATGATAGATAGGTCTCTATCTGTTCCTGTTACATAATTTACTTGATAATTGCTCACTAATAAACAAACAAAAAACACACAAACCTTAAACCAAAGCCTTAGAGTTAATGATCAACCTACCTAAACCGAAGCCTCAAAACACCAGTACTCCCAAGTTGTGATCTCAAGCATTGATCAATCTACTCCATTATCAATCATTATAGAAGGATTCACCAGTAAAAGACTTACATATTATGCGATAGCGCCCGTTCAGTCTATAAACCACTGTTCTAACAGTATTTCCACTTTATCGACTATATGTAATTATGTCCAACACCAATGACAAGCTTCGTTACCTTTCCCTTGAAAAGTTTTGCTGCATCTTGAAATGTTGGGAACAATTTCTCCGTATCATTTGCTGTGGCAAAAAGCAAAATCTACATATAACATAAGAGAAATCAGTAAATTAACCATATCCCTAGACGAGGAAGATGTACTTCAAAACAAAAGTCATAATAGTTATTAAAACATGATGTTGATCTTACATGCTTCTTAATTGGACTCGCGAAAATTGAAGGGGCGGTTTCTTTAGTAAAAGTTGTCACTAAAGGAAGCTTGCTGGCAGAAACAAACTTAGCTATTGAAGATTTTTTGAATTTACCATCTGAATGGAAAAATGATAAAGATAATAAGGATGTCTCCCTGTTGAGACAAGATTTAGTTCCATTATCTAGAAAAAAAGATGAAAGGAGCAGCTAACCATAATGCAACACTTTCTCTGGCTCCTTTTTAAGCAGGACTAAAGCAGGACGTTCGACGTTGTCTTCTATGCTGAATAGCTTAGCCACGTTAGGATTTGTCGTCTGGTAAAAGTTAAGATCAATTTCAAGTTTTGAAACAGCTGCAAGTTCCTTAGTCGCGGAACCCTGTAAAACGTTTGGACATTAATGAATTTATGAGGACTCAAATCACTAGAAGGATATCGACAACAATGTAAAGTTGCAGATAGTCAATTGGCAGGCAATACACAATAAAAAGAAGACATAGATGTTCAAGTACTTTCACTAGAGAAGAAGAATGATGAGCATTGTAGCAGTCCACAACTAGCGCAATAAAACAAGATAAAAATCATCTAGCAAGGTTCAAAATCAAATAACAGTTCAATAAAGAGAGCAAGAAATGAGTAGCATGATAGAGTGAGCAAAACGTACGACCAAGGAGTCGAGGTACGCTAGAACAACTTTGTTCTCAGAGGTTAGTACACGCTCTGCATCCTCTGTTGTTGTTATATTGTAGACGCCCGATCCTATCTTCTTCCTTATCCAAGAGACAATTGCATTTCTACATTTAAAACTCCTCATCAATTTAACATCCAGACACAACCCAGATTGATAAGCAGAAGAGCTAAAGTCATAAAATCATCAGTAAAATGTGTGTATATATAGAGTAGAGATAATGATGAATAAGATGAACTCAGCATTTTGGATGTGAAGCCAAATATATGTGTAAAAATCTATTGAAATTGCACGAATAGTATGTTCTGAATCTATAACTTTTAAAAAGAGTTTCGAACCCATAAAATTTAAATGCTGATCCATTTCTAGCCGACATACTTGGTTCTTCGGCCATAGTAAGGTTCAGGATCACCATAAACAAAGAAAAAAATGGTAGGAAAGCCTCGGACATCGTATTTATCAGCGATCTCAAACTCCTTAGCAGCGTTGATCTTCGCCAACGCTACATTCTCTGTTTTCAGCTCTGTTGCAGCATCCGCATATTCTGGAGCTAGAGCCTTGCAATGTCCGTTCCAGGGAGTGTAAAATTCCACCATAACATACTGATTATCGTCCAAGAAATCGTCGAAATCCTTATCAGTCAATACTACAACGTCCTTATCATCAATATTAATATCCTCTGCCTCTTGGGCACGATCAAATGGCTCCGAGGGGAATTCAGGACGGTCGATATACTCATTCGGAGTGTCGGCTTGGGCTGAATCCTCGTAGTCTTCGAGAAAGCTGAGGAATTCATCATTGTCGTCGGAGGATGCCGGAGTGAAGAAGAGAGAAAAAAGGAGAAGGGATGAGATACAGAGGAAGATGATCACTCGACTCGACATTATTCTGTTACACCTCTAATTAGAAGCAAGGCAAGTGACTGATTTTGGTAACAAAGATCCGATTTAATAAACACTTATAAACACGTGTTTGCAGTTTGCACCAATTAAATTGAGAAACATACTGAATTGAATTAATCATGATTTAAAAAATATATATATTTCATATAATGTATGAGTTCAATTTTTATACGCAGTAAAAATAAAAAAGTTAATATAATCTTAAAATTCAATACTTTGGTCTAACCCACCAATTAACTTAATTAAACGTATGATACGGTCATGTGTGTCTCTTCACCTCCCTTCCCACATGCAAACGGGTGTGCAAAAATCGAATGGAATGATAAATTGAATTGATAAAAATGTTATGGGTTCATTGTTATTCGATTATTAGGTTATTTGGTTATCCGATTTTTATGGTTCTTAAAAAAAAAAGATTATTAGGTTATCTGTTCGATATCGATTTTTATTATTGGGTAAACCGATAAGCCAATAAGATTATAATAATTTACAATTTTACCCTTTCGTAAATATTACATATTAGCAATTTAATAGTAATAGGACACTATAGCAATACTTTACCCATTTTAATCTTTACGGTAAGTGATTAGTTATCTACTTTAGTATTTTAGTTTGTAATTAATTAATTATATAACTTTTGCAACTTTGTAAATATAGGCTTCGTACTCTATTTATTTTTTATTAATACAAATTCTCATTATCATTCTTATCGGGTAAACCGAAATTCAAACCGTTAAAGATTTAAAATCGATAAATTGAAAATTGATAAAAAATATTTTATTGATTTCCTATCTGTCAATGATCAGTAATATTGATCAAACATTAAGCTGAGAGGCATTAGCTTCACTTGAGTTGCGTTTCCGTGTGATGACGACAACGAGAATGCCGATTCCTAATAGAATAGCAAACACAAGACCGATAGGAATTCCAGTCATCCCACCACCACCTCCTAGTCGAATCCCACCACCTTCGGGTGGTGATAAGCTTTCATATGATACATTTGACTGCACATTTGCTGCTGTAGGAAATTGATCAGAACAATCTGATTGTGATGAATCACACAAATTCCCATTTCTAGTGTTTCGCTGTTGAGTATTAGGGTGGAAAAATGAGTACATTTCTGGTGATGAGGGAACAGAGTTTTCATAGGTGAGGGAATTTATAATGGATGGTAAGCAAACAACAGCAAGCAAGAAGACAGATGAAGCTACCGGTAATTTCATTTTGTTTCTCAATTTGTTCTTTTGTTTTGTTTTTTGAAGTGATCTAATGGAAAGAGTAGGTTAGAATGTGGGAATGTCTGGATTACTGAGTGCAATTTTTATAAGCTGAAATTTAATGATGAATTGATGGTTGCTTCGACTTGAATGTCTAGTGGAAAAGTAGGGAGCCAAATGATACATAAATTATCAATGACAATGCCTTTAGTAAAGTCACTATTGTTAGAGTGAAATTGAAAGTCATAAACATATGAATTTTTATTAGTAGTAGCAAGTACTACAACAACATACTCAGTGAAATTCCACGGTATGGAGATAATAGTAGCAAGTCTTACCTATTATTTGTGTAAGTACGTCATATAAAAAACTTTCCAACAGAAGATAGTGTAGTTTGTACAGCTATCACTCCCAAATCACATTGATTATGTTCTGTGATACGTAAGATTTGCTGCAATTAGTTTACAGAGAAAGAAGATGAAAAGTAATTAACATGTCTTACTTTTCTGAGAAGGTAAATGTTTGCTTAGACTATACACAATCTTCTAATTGACCTTGCCTTTGGAGTTATTTTGACTTTCAATCTGCCTTTTCCCCTTTGACACTTGGCAGGACGATACTACTGAGATCATTATGGAAAGTGCATTTATAACATCTAGTCACCATGCTATAACATAGGGCTAGGCTGTGTAGATCTGACTCCCCCTTAATTCGTAATGGATGGGAGTCTTTTGAGGCACTGAAGTGAGATAATGTTGTTGTTTGTAGTCACCATGCTATAACATATAGTGCATCGCTGTTGTTCACTTTATTTCCAAGGAATAATTTCGTTCAGTTTTAGAATGTTAAAAATTTATAATTTATTTAAATTTTAAAAAATATTGTACATATAAAGGTCAAGTTATTGGAACACATTGGCGGCAATTATGGAAAATGGGAGATTTTTTGTGGTATAAGAAATAAAGTGATGATTAAATTCAGAATCCATTGGAAAGAAATTTCGAGACCAATAATTTTTAATCATATTCTATGCATATTACTGATATGGTAGCTTAATATAGATTCATCAAATAGAGGAAATGCACGTAGAAATCAAATTCATGATTTAAGTTGATCTCTATTTCTGGAATGGAGAAAGTTATGTTGGGAATTTTATAATTTGGCTTAATCCACCAGCAAAGCTGACCTTATAGTAATCATAAATCTACATGAAATATTTATTTTATTTAGATTTTAGAGGTGGCTACAAAGTCCATGCTAAAGCAGAAACCATAGCATTCAAAAACAATTTTTTTAGATTAAATTTGAATACTTAGAAAGTTTGTGCTTTAAAACTCAATATTTTATACATTCTCTGTCCCAGTTTAAGTTTTACGTTGCACAATTCAGATTTCGAAACTCAAGTAATTTAATTTAATTATTTTGAAGTATGAAATTTTTAAGTTTTTAAAAATTATGTAAAACTATTATAACTCATAATCATTAATAATTTTAGATATAGTAAAAATTATGAATAAACAAAAATTTTGGTTGAAAGTCAAAATCTATAAAATGCCAAGTAAATTAAAACGGGTGGAGTAGGATAAAAAAAATACGAGAAAAAAAATTCATGATCACTTGACTTCTTTACACTTTGTTTGAATGGTTGTTATGTATTGTTTCATAATATATTGTATTATGTTGTACTGTATTATATTGTATCGGACTGTATTGTTCCAATGACTATAATATTTGGATAGATTGTATTATTTTTCGTCGTTACATAATATCATACATCTATAATTTAAATGATAAATTTACAAGAAATTGAAAGGTATGTGGTGGATTTTATGCAAAGATAGGATAAATGATAAATTAGAATTATTAAATAAATAAAAGAAGTAAAAAATGAGAAGAAGATATTAAAGTAACGATGCAACCACACCAAATCGATCGTTAGGGTCTTTTTGTTGTTACCTAACGATGAAATAGACGATAGAATACAATAGAATTTAAATAACAATTAAAACAAATATTATATTTAAACGAAGAATACAATGGGTGACAATCATTCAAACAAGGGGTTAGAGTAAACATATTAATGCATCATCACTAGCTGGATCTAGTGCGGATTTAAAAGGCACCAAAAGGGTTCAATTGAATTTCCATTATCTTAAATCACAAGTTTAATTAATTCTAAGAAAAATATAATTGAATTTTTAATCCACCAATGGATCAATAATCCTTCGAATTGTGAAAAGGGGAGAACATGAGATGTAATAAGTATTAAAATTGAATTCGTCAAATAACTATAATTTAAAATTCTTAATAGAACTCTGCAATTATTCCTTTGTCAAATTGTTGATACAACAATACACAATTTTAAACATTTAGCCGTAAATTTTTTTTAAAAAATATTTCCATATAAATGGTTGTCATTAATAAAAATAATTTAATATATAAAAAAAAGTTTTCATTAATAAAATAATTTAATCTATAAAGATACATTTGAGGGTTACATTTGTTGGGTATGTGCAACCCATCCCACATCTTCAAATGAAGAAAAAATGTAGTAATATATAAGTGCTCACCCAACTCCATTGAGGTTTTTTGGGAGATGACCAAAAACAAATCCGTGATGGCTTAGCCCAAAGCGGACAATATAATACTAATGCGGGGCTGAGATGCGGGTACGCTCGGTCCCTACAAGTGGTATCAGAGCCCAGGTTCGGAGGGCAAGAATGATGAACTGACGTGTGCGGAGTCACTGATGTGGCATTTAGGACCGAAGGATCTGCAAGGGTGTCTTGTATCGAAAGTCTTCCTGTCATATAATGGTACAGGCGGCGTGTCCCGTTGGGCAACAACGGCGGTGCAAAATTATTTGACGGATTAGATGGTGTAATCTAGCGATGCGAAGATCTGCAGTAATGCCTTGTGTCAAAACAGGATGGTCGGGCAATGCAAAAAATGCACCTCTAAAGTGGGGCCTCCTATAGGGGATATTAACACAATTACTATTATATTTTCTCAATTTAAC
>JAOTQR010000092.1:22472638-22491396 GCA_025774065.1 Solanum ossicruentum | reverse complement strand
GCCATTTTGCTTTATTCCATCATACTCCAAGGCCAAAAAATAGTCAATCTTTGGCTCCATCCGAGATTGATGGATTAGCTCCTAATTGTTACCAATCTTATAAAAACACATTAACAAGATACTAGAGTTGCTCTTCTGTCCTTATTTGGCTTTAAACCTTCTTGATGTTATCCTGATATTTCTTTCATGGTTGACAATATTCTGCAAACTCAATTTTGCTTTTTTACTTTCCCTACAAGTTTTTGTCCTGTAGTTGAATGCTTTTTGCTTAACAAGATAATAGGAGATAATTCCAATAATGTTGCCACTGGAAGTGACTGTGATAGGTTCACTAGGATTTTTTACAGAAGTTAAAGCACTCTAGGCCGTTGCGACTTGTGAAATCAGAATTCCAGGCCCTCTAAGTTACAGATCGGATTTGTTTGCGATTACTGTTTTTTTCCTGTCTTATTTGTTTGTCCTTCATGATTGGAAATGTTGCCTAGCTGAGGTTTATCCTATTCCGTTTGTCTAGGGTTAGTTCATAATTCTTTTCTGCATGGTGCACTACTGTCAGCAACAAACCAATGGCTGATCTCACCATACACCATCTTCACTTTAAAATCTCGCCATCGTATAAAGGCGCTCAGTTCTTCCATACCATTTTTTTAGGGTTGGTGTGATGCATATCAGCTTTCCATTTTTCTATGAGCACTGTTGATCTAATTGTGTGCCAATCAGTTGCTTCATGAAATGATCTCTAGAGGTTTTCTTTTCCTCATTGGTAGTTGTTACTGACTATGTCGCTTGGACTCTTCAAAAATGTCAATGGGTGTGTGTTGGATTCTCTAAAAGTAGAGTATTTTTGGAGAATCCAGAACAGGTGCGGCGTCAAAATGGATGAGTCCGTGCAACTTAATTAGGTTACTGAACATTTTATCTGTATGTCTTGCATGCCATTTTTCTTTTACCTTGTGTGATTATCTGTTAATTGTATGACTCCTTTACAGTTGGACCTAGCAGCATGCCATGCCAACTTATGGTGGGATTCTTTGCGTATGCAAAATCACTGGATATTAATGTGGATAAGGCGGAGTTAGAAGGTAGCGTGAAGACCTTTAATTATGTTGATTTTTGATTGATGCCCTTTGAGTTATAATGTTTGTATTCCACCTCTATATTTTGATTATGGGCATTTTCTTTCTTTCTGTGATGGGGAACCAACTTGTGATCTAGATGCGAAATGGCACAGCAGAGAAGACGTGAAAAAGGCACTCACATTTGCGGAATACAAGAAGGCACAGAAGAGTGCCGCTGGTAAAGTGGACCAAATGTGCAAAGGTGTAGAAAGAGGACAGAGCTTGTCTTCCGACTTCAATGTGGAAAGTGGGGAACTTGCTCCTATGTTCATCCCGGGGCCCTTTGCAATTGCTAACCATCTCATTTCCTCTTGGGTGAATGGGGTTGAAGGACAACTTGCAAGTTCTTTCTCAAATTTATAGGTTGGTTCTCACTAATGGAAATGTTCTTTTCTGCATGCCATTTAATCTCTTTATGTATATCATCTTTCAATTGCCAAATCTCTCGTTTGAACTCGATTTTGCTGCAATTGTTGCAATGTTAATAGAGCAGTAAGCTCCTCTAATGTGTCGATGTGCTCAATAAGTTCACATTTCACAAAGTTTTTCTACTTAGGAAGTAAGTTTAACATGGGGATGTCTTTCTGTGTGACAGGATTTTAATAATTGACATCAACAATGTTATTCTCAAAGTTTCTTAGGTAAGTCAGTCCCATGGTATTTTCATATCTTCCTTTTCAAATGATTGATGCAAGAAGTAGTCTTATGTTGATTTCAATTTTCTTTCCAGGCCACCATCCTCCGATGAGACGAACAATTAATCTTGCAGGGGAGATGAACCTCCACATGTGCTGCAACAATGCCTTTGCCATTGTCATTAATTCAGTTGATGTATGCTGCTGGCGAGTGTATACAAAGATATCAGATGTGTCAGTTACATTTTGAGCAATTGCTCTTCGGATCGACTTTATTTGTAATATGAATTTAACGTTATAGAGATATTTACACCATATTTTAAGTTTGTTGCCTGGTTTAGTTCATATTTGTGTAGAAACACCTTTCATATGTTGTTATACAAGATTGATATATTTGCGATGAAAATTGTAACTCGCAGTCTAGATCTATTTGCCATGAAAATTGTGAATATTTGGAACAATAATTTTTGTTTTCCAAATGAAAAATAATGTTTGAAAAATTGAAATTGGGTTTGGTCAATCGTAGATATTTTTAAAATTTTTATGATGAACTTTAATTTTTTTCTTTAAAAAAAAACTTTTTGATGCTTTTCAAATTTCTAAAAAAAGTGAAAACAGTTGAATTTTGAATGTATTACAAATTTTATCCCTAAGCGTATTTCAGCTACAAAAAAGTAAAAATATTTTATGGTTAAAGTTCTAGATGAATATTGCCCCAATTACCTGGTCCATTCTCACTTTTTTTGTCGTAACTAAATTCACTCTCATCATCTGTAATTAATTTAGTCAGGTAACATAAAAAATAAAGCAGGTTACATGTCATAACAGATTTTATATATATAACACGTTAATATATTATCCATGGATATGATATATTTAACATAAAATCAAACATGCATGTGGAATTCAAAGACTCTAATTTTATCGTATCAACTTCTGCAGATCTCGCAAGAAATGCCCTCGAAACAAAAACAAAAGAAATGAAGAAGATTAATTTGGTTATGGTTGCCATATTCATTACTTAATGAAAATTTTGTTTTAATTGATGAGCAAACTCATGATAAAATGCCTGGGGCATTATATAGGGGAAAATATGGTATAATGAGAATTGTGAAAGGTGACCAAAAAGAAGTTGCTTTTGACAATATTTCTAGTCATGAGAATTTTCAAAATTTAATTTAGGTGGCTAAACTTTATTTTAAAAAAAATGGATCGAGGACTCCTTTTTGAATTTCTTCTCTTGAATTTTGCTTGTTGAGATTAAAAGAGTGGTCCGATGCACTAAAATTTTATTATATATGGAGTTTGAAGAATGATTAGATCATAAAAATTTATTATACGAAGTCTTATTCTGGTTGATATTTTATGTATTAAATAATTAGAATTAAAATTATTTTTAATCACGATGTCCAACGAACTTGCATGCACCTCAAGTAATTTCATTAGATATCTGTCACCTCGCATGGTGAATAACATACCAGATAACTCTCTCTAGCAAGACTAGAACTAGAGGTGAAATCAGATTATAACTTTGTGGATTCTAAATTTTATAACAATCTATGATTTCAAGTGTTAATAACTAAGTTCTAAACTTGATATTAATTTTATATATTAGATAAACTTACTAACACAAATACATTTTTAAGCAAACGTTACTAGGTTTAGTCAAATCTGTATCCATACTTCTAGCTCTACCCCTAATTAGAACAGGCATTATGAAAATATCTACTTCCTATAATTCAATTTATATGACATTTTTTGAAGTCAAATCATTTAAACAATTTAAGTTTAAAAAAATTTTGCTCATGAAATCTTCAAATTTTTTGAAATGAAATTTATAAATTTGTAAACTACATAAAAGTAGTATAAGTATAATAATTGACAATTCAAAATATTTAAAAGATATATAAAAATTTTATGATCAAAAATAAATTTATTTAAATATCAAAATTGAAAAGATGTCACATAAATTAAATGTAGGGCTAAATCTTTTGTCTCTTCTAAGTGATTTTCTTAGCTACCTACCAACCAATATAGACTAAATTAGACATTAACAAATACTCTATGAGAGTTAAATATATTATTTTAACTAGGTCATTTGGTGCGTCAAATGTTTATAAAATATTATGCAAAATAGCATGGTCCGCTTATAAAATGTTTTTTTTTTTTGTCGAGACACTTTTTGGGAAAAAGGAAGTAAAAAGAAATAGTAGAAGAAGATATATTGGCATGGTGCATTGAAACTTCAATTTTAAAAGAAAAGTTTTAATTTATTTAGCTTCATTTTGGAAAAATATAAAATTCTAGTTTTTTTTGTCCATAAAATAAAATATAATGTTCAATTTTTAACAGCTGAGTTAGTCATGAGGTTCAATAATTTATTACTACTTAATTAATCAGTACATAATTCAATAAGTATTACATTTATCTGGAAGGGGAAGCTGCTAATTATATTCAGTAAATTTCAGCACCTTTCCCTAATTACTTTTCAACAATTCCACAGTTCTGTAATTTTCCAAATTATCCTATGGAAAATCCTTTTTAAGTATCACCTGTGATTCAATTTACTTGTCATGTTTTTAATTTATGTATTTTTTCTTAAAAAAATTCAATTAAGAAAATAATTTAATTAAATTGTTTATATTTTTTTAATTTCAATTTAATATACATAATATTTTTTGATTGAAAATAAATGAATTTTTAAAGTATGGTACATATGTAGAAGTTAGTTAATGACAATAATTAAAGGATAAACTAGGGTACTTCTTTTGCTCCAATTTTATTGTTCTTCTTTTAATAAATGGTGATGGAAATTGAAAACGGGAGAAGAGAATATAAAGTGCAAGTTCATATGGTCAATCAATAAGTGAAAAAATTCATATACTCAATCAACAGAATTCTTGAATTATAGTATCCAATTATTATAGTAATCATAACAAGTAAAATCAACCGAAGAAGTAAGCAAATCTGTCGCTTCAAATTACGTTATACGTCTTTTAAATTATGCAGAACAAAGTACCATGTATTTTATTACTGTCACCATGTATACAATGAGATACTTATGATACAAATATTTGTAACATAAACATCATATTAACTCCTAATTAAGCAAAAGTTTAAGGTTTGTTGAGTTTAATAGGACGTCCGTGTGATGGCTGAATTGGTCTGGCATTGGATTCAAATCCCTGAGATAAACAGAAGACAAAAGTCAAGAAAATATTGTCTTTTAAGTTATTATATAATTCCTTCTGCCAAAATAAGTGAATTTTAGAGGTGTGCTACACATTTTAAGAAAATTAATTAATAGTTAAACAGTTATTTGATAATATTATCCTTTTATTTTTTTCAAACTTTTCTTAAAAATAGTTGTCAACATTGAGATTTTGAAAAATAATTGAAAAATTCTATTAAAGAGAAGGAAAATTTTGAAAAAACTTAGTTAATAACCTCTTGTGCTTTAAAAATTTATTTATTTTGAACTTAGAAAAAAATGCTAAGATTTTACTTATTTTTAATTGGAGAGAGTTAATTATAAGTAGATTCTTCAGTTTTTACATGGAAGAACTTATATTGTCTGTGGATCACTATAATATATGGGAAATAGTGCTGTAGCAACAATGTATAGAATGGCCTTAATAGGCTATATGTATTATATGTGGCGAGACAGGAATCAAATTATTTTTCAAAAAAAAGAAGAGATGTCTCGATTCTTGTGAAGAGAATAATTCAAGATATATATTTTAGAGGTGGTCTCAAAATAAACTTGAACTATTATTCAAACTAAAGATGTCGATAGATGTTTAGGAGATGAAAAATTATGAATTATGTTTGATTTGTCCAACCAAATTAGTTTCTTTTATGTCTTTTCTTTTTTTAATTGTAATCTTCTCTTTTATGATAAAATGTTTACTTTACCAACAAAAATTAGCAAAAAAAGATATTATTGCTAAAAGAAATTGGGGTAGCTAGCAACTCACGTCAACGACAGCATCTTGGAGCAGTTTTATTTGTCTTCTCGTTATGCTATTAACCTGGAAAATTGATATTAAAAAAAGTCACATAATTCAAAATTTAAATACTTAATTACTTTTAATTATCATCATTATAATGAATTTAGGCAAATTAAATTACCTTTCCATCAATAGTCCAAGTATCACCTTCAGTACAAGGTGGAGTAGTTAGGGAGCCCATATATCTGTAATATATTTTGTCATCAAACTTTATTATATTTGGATCAATTCTTCCAATGGCTTTTTCTGCACCTTTTTTATCAGCAAGAGCTATTAATTCCCCTTCTAGCTGTGATTACATAAGTAAAAAATATCAAGAATCTGAAAAATAATGAGATCGATCGATTAAATTATACTGAAGATATAAAAGTTAAATTTGTGTTTACTTTGGTTTGGAGATTATCAGGCAATGATCCAATTTCATAGAGGATTCCAATGACAGCAATCTTGCCATCACTACTTGCATGTACCAAATGAGCCTCCATACCAAACCTGCATTATATTTATTTAAAGTAAAATTATAGGTTGAGTGGGTAAATAATATACAATAGTAATAGTTTTTAAATATAAATTTATGTATTTTCTAATATATAAGTTTTATTTCAAAAATTGAAAATTATACGTATGTAATTCCTATTCAAATCAAGACAAACTAATCGAAACAGATTTATAACTCATTAACTTAAAACTTAAAAGGAGTAGAATTCCAAATCTATAAACTTCAATTTCCGACATTATACATGTAACTAACCCTCATGCTTCGAATAAAGATAAACTAATTGAAATAGATTTAAAACCCTTTAACTTAAAAGGAATAGAATTCTAAACCTATAAATTTCAGATCCCAACATTATATATATACACTCATGAACATATACCTTTTGCCATCAATATAATTTATAGTAGTACTTTTTTATTTTAATTTTATGTAGTTTCTAAATATGTAAGTTTTATTTTTACAACTAAAGGTTCTATATGTTTGAAATCACACTGAGCATTAGTTAGTTTTACTTTTCGACCCTACATCTTTTTTATCTTTCTCGTATCTTTATTTGTATAAGTATTTCACATTTACGATTTAGCTTTGAATCAAAATAACAAATTTAGACCTGATAACTTAAAAGGATTTCTAATTATAAGTATATACCTTTTTCCATCTATTGTGTGTTCTGAAGGTGTGTGCCAATGAACTTGTTGGAGTTTATATTGAATTTCATTTATCTTCAAGTATCCAGAATCACCATCCCATCTCAACTGCATTTTCAAATATATATAATCACAAGTTAAAAATTTATTTCAATATAAATGATAATATATTATCCACAATACATATTATAATGATACACTTTTCTTACACTTACCATCATATCATGTCCTCTATTGACAAGAGTGGCATTGGATGGTTTGTAGTGTTTTTGAAGAATTCCTAAATTTGATACAACTTCAACCCTTTTGTTATCAACATCAATTGGAGACTGCAGATTTCCATTGCAGTTCTTCCAGATTTTTCCCCAGTTAGCCGGTCCATTCTTCGCGTTTTCGTCATAACTAAACTCATCATTCACATTATCTACAATTATCCAAACATGATTAAGAAACCTAGAACGTTTGTATATTGATAGTGCAAAAAAAGAAAGAACACAAATAATACATTGCACGTACCAATTTCTTCAGATCTTGCAAAATATGAACTTGAAAGGAACAGAAAAGAAATGAACAATATTTTGGTTATTGCTTCCATATTCACTGTTGAAATTTGGTTAGTTGAATGAGCAAATTCAGTAAATTAATGGATCATTATTTAGAGGGGGAATAACGTAATTATATGGAGCTGACAAAAATTTAGTGGTAATTTTCTCGAGTTTGATAGATGGTTGAAAATGGAAATTCTATTAAATTGATGATAATAAATTCTCTTTCTATTTCTTACACGAATGCATATTCCCATTTATAAATCGTCTTTTTATTTCTTACATGAATGCATGTATATATACAGTAGAAATGATGCAAAGTCTCAAATAATGTATAATTAGGACTAATTTCTTAGTTTCACTATATATTATTGGTTGGTCACAGCCTAGACGAACTGATTCTCGTCTTTTTTAATCTATTTAAGTAAATTAAAATCGACTATATAAATTTTGGCGATTTATATTCGATGAAAATTTAGGAATTCTCATAATAGAAAACCTTTTTACTAATTAAAACTTGTACAATGGATGTGGACATAAGTCCTATGCACCAGGATTTCCAAATCAGGAATTTCTTTTTCTATTTCTTGTTTTTATAAAAATCTGTGAATGATCGAGTTGTACATTTTCATGCTTAATTATTCTAATATATACTTCTTTTATGTTTTACTATTTGAGAGTCAAATAATTATGCTAATTTTGATCAATATTTATAAATATATTTTCCTCACTATTTTCACATAGAAAAATTGCAATTGGTAAAATGGTAGTTATGGATATATATAATTTTAATTTTAAAATATTATCTAATTCAATTTAACTATATAAACTTGCAAAAAGCAAAACATGATAACTAATTTGGGCAGGGAATAATGCAAGTATATCCGAATATTAAGGATGAGACATTTATGATTTCCCTTGATTTTCTATCATAATTCAAATTATCTTTTTGTGTGGTTAGGAAAAGGTGTCTTTCCATATTTGATTACTCCCTTTATCCCATATTAATTCAATTTATGAGGTAATACACATATATTAAGAAAAATATTTAAATACAAACTTTATACCATACTTTTTACTATTGTCCTTTATAAAATTATAAATATATATGTAATTATTTCCTACAAAATATAAAAGTTCATTAAATGAAAGGGCAAATATGAAAAAAGTTTCAAATATTCATCTTGAACTTTGAAAAATTCAACTATTTTGAACCTTAAAAAAAGCCTTAAAAATTTAATTAATTTGAGATGAAGGGAATAACATTTTTTTGATCAAAATTTTCGGACTTCTATATATAAATTGAAGATCATTTTCCCTCATATAATAACAAATATATAGTCACTAAAGAATAATGTCGTTTAGGGGTAGAGTATATATTAATTTTCTCGACAACTTTTAGATACATGTATTTATGCATAAATATAATGATGATTATGCATATTCTCATATTAAATATGTATATTTTTGTATACATGTATCTTTGCATGGAGACACTACATATTTGATACTACATATTAATGAAATTGATATATATCGAATGCATTGATAAAATTGATATCGAATACATTGGATAAAATTAATTTTTGATATATAAATACATATAATTGTTTTTGGATACAACTCAGATACATTATGAAATATAAATACAGAGACAGAGATGAGCGAGAAGGGAGAGAGACAAGTGAGAGAATTAGTATATCTAATGTATATAAGAATCATACTTGAATACGATGTATTCAGAACATGTAACCAACCTGCTAGTAAGGATATGGCAGAAAGACGTATGTATCTTCAATACATGTATGTGTTCGTTGATTCAACGTATTCAAAACAATATTTTTCCGAGAGAAATGTAATTTGGAAAATTATTGTTTCAGTGTATTATTAGCACCAATGGTAATGTGCTTCGTATTGTTTATTCATACTTTCCTCGGAAAGAGATTTTCGCTTTTACTTATTACTTTTAACATATTAAAAAGATATTTTTTCATATTTAACCTATAGCATTACTTATTTTCCAAAATATATATTTTCCAAATTATATTTTTCAAGATTTAACTCTAAACATCAATTAATAAGGAAGCTTGATAAAATAATTATATCAATTATTACTTTTAGTAATGTATGGACCAAGTCCAAGGAGTATTATCATAGATCAGTTGTAATAATACAATACAACTTTATTTATTTTTTTTAAATAAAGCCTGGAGGATGGTTTAGGAGGATCCTACAGATTTATTAATGAAAGAAGTACATTATTATTATTTTAAATTAACCAAGGTTTGTTGAATTTGATAGGACGTCCGTTTAATGGCTGAATTGGTCTTGCATTGATTGAAATCCCTGTGATAAAAACATGAGAAGAAAAAATCAAGAAAATATATTTTTTTAAAATTATTATTATTATAAGTAGGTTATTTTATTTTTAAAAGGCAGATTCGTGAATTTTCAATTGGAGAAACACCCTTTTTGAGTCACAAATTCACACAAATTGAAAATAAAAGTTTAATAGAAACTCTTTGGGGTTTGAAAAATCTTTCGAGGAAATTTTAGTAGATATTTGATTTAAATAGTATCTATGTCAAATTTGGAATGAGAAAGGGACACAATATGTATAGATAACCAAACAGGTCTCCCTTTAAAAAAAATAGTACTCCATCCATTTAAAAGAGAATAATCTTCTTTCTTTTTTAGTCGGTTAAAAGATATGAACCTTTTTTCTACAAAAATTTAATTTCATCTATCTACGGGTTAGGCAATCCTTCTCCCTTTGAGCTGGCTTTTGGGGTGTGAGTTAAGCCTAAAACCTAATTCATCAAAATAAGATTTTGGTTATTGTTGCCATATTCATGTTTTTTAATATATCTTTAACTGTTAGAAATGTTTTGTCAGTTGATGAGCTAAACTCAGTAAATTTATGGATCTTCATATAGGGGGAGTAAGGTAATATGAAGCTCACCAAACATCCATAATCAAATCGTCCCAATTTATTATCTTTTGAAATAAGGACCAAACTAAGTAGATTAGGCATTGCGGATAGAGGCTGCTGCAGCTTTTACTTGGGTTGTGTTTGGCATGGAGGAAAACGTTTTCATGAAAAATATTTTTTGAAAAATAAGTTAATTTTTAATTAATTTTCTCATGTTTGATTGATAAACGAAAAATATTTTGTTTGATTAGTGAATGAAAATATTTTTTAGAAAAATAGTTTCTGACATGGATATATTTCATGATTTAAAATACATTTTTAAAATAGATATCTTAATTAATTTTTTTTTTGGGGGGGTGGGTGTTGGAAAATGTTTTACTTCGATTTTTAAAAGAAAGTTATTTTCCTTAAATTTGAAAAAAATAAGTTGACTTGAAAAATATTTTTCAAACCATTTAAGCTAATTAATCAAACACAAGAGATGATTTTAACTTGAGATGATTTCCAAAACGTGAGAAGCTAGACGACTTTTTGATTTTTATTTTCAAACTTTCACATTATTCTTATCCTATATGGCTATATCTAATCTATAAATCTAATTAATCATGTACAACTCCCTTAATTCTTTTTCGTGTTTAATCGAGTAAAACATTTCCTAGCAAAAATACAAGAAAAAACTACTAATTACATAAGCATTCCATTGTACTTACTAATTCTCTCTATAGTTTAAAATAATTACATGATATCTCACTAGTCAATAATTTCAATTGAGATTTCAAGCTAGATAAATATTTTTTTTTCTATCAAATACATTATAAATAGAAATATATAGGGAGAGAGACGAACGAGAGGGGAAAAAAGCAAGCGGCATAAAAGGTAAATGATTGAGAGATTCAGCAAATCATGGATGAACCACACTAGATATATATTTTTGGGATTCCACACACATTCTGAAATACAGATATATAGGAAGAAACACAAGCAACAGAGAGAGAAAGACAAGCAGA
Source organism: Solanum ossicruentum (assembly GCA_025774065.1). Lineage (NCBI taxonomy): Eukaryota > Viridiplantae > Streptophyta > Magnoliopsida > Solanales > Solanaceae > Solanum > Solanum ossicruentum. The sequence goes on along the minus strand of JAOTQR010000092.1, from coordinate 22,480,003 downwards.
TGAGGGAGAAATGCAAGTGAGAGGGTCAATACATCTCAGATATATGCAGATCCACTTAAATACAATGTATCTAGAATAAATTACCCATACTTGTGATCTCATATATTCAAGATACGTGTATTTGGACACGCCAAATACATGTGTTTAAGGATCAAAATTTGTCATAATGGAAATTTTGAATACTCACGAAAAAATAAGTAATTAAGTTCTAAACCAATGAGATTCGTGTTGTCCAAAATGTAAACCATATCGGTCAATCCGGGTCAATTATATATGTTCATTAAACATGTTAATTTTAAATTCGAAGATAAATTCTAAAAGTCAACAATCAATCAAGGTTAAATATACATCCGCCAGCTGTTTTAATTTTAATTTTAGTTTAAGCATTTCATACATTTGGCTAGGTAATTAATTCGTCAATTGTCATATTCATTTGCAACTTGTATCCTGCCAAATTTATAGCTCAATACCATGAACTCTAAATATAATTAATATATAACTATTTAAAAGAAATTCTCATGGATCAATTTGAGTTATATTTTAAATAAAAATTATCTTAAAGTCTAAGCTTGATTTAGATACCATCTTGTTTTCATCTCTATTTTATCTAGCTAACATCTTGTTTTCTTCTCTATTTATCTAGCTATCTCTGTACAATTTTAGGCAGATTCTTTGATATATTGATCTTCAAATATAAAAAATAAAAGTCAAACACGTCCGTTATTTTATTTTTATTTTAAGCAGCTTAATGTACGGCTATACATCTAGTTTGGTAATTAATTCGTCAATTGTTATATTCTTTTGCAATACTCATAAGTAGTGCTGGCGAAATAAACTCATATTTTTATAACTCGCGCAATTCGTCCATATTAATTTTCATGAATAATCTAGACTTAAAATTTAACATGGTTATATGTTACATAATTACATGGCATAACTTTGGCTATGTAACCTGGAGGGGAGGAGAGAGGTGAGCGAGATCGAGAGAGGGAGGAGAGAAGTGAATTGTATATGTATATTAGTCAAATTGTATGTGCATATCTGTTAAATAATTGTATATGTGCAACTAATATACATATGTATTTGTATATCTGATAAGCGAGATTGGGAGAGGGAGGAGAGAGGTGAACGAGAGAGGGTAGAGAGTAGAGAGAGGCGAAGTGTATATATATCTGTCGAACTGCCTATGTATATCTGTCAAAATAATCATATATATACAGTTGGTATGTATATTTAATTGTATATCTGGCAATAAATTACACAAAGAGAGAGGAGAGAGGCGAGAGAGAGGAAGAGATGAGAGAGAAAATAACGACAAAAACCCTAACTATAGCTATAAATTATAATTTTTCAAACAATAATGATATAATCTAACTACATATCATATGTTTATCTAGTTACGTAATTTAACTTAACTTTTAACGTGGATAAAATATGGGTAAAACCCATATTCAAGCACAGTCCACATTATTATGCAATTCTTTTGATTACTTCGATAATGGACACAATTTAATCAAACACCAGTTCCACATTTCCAGACTAGAATTATACCACATCATGCAAATTGACAAAAAGGCAACTTACAGATTTTATCCTCATCAAAATAAGGCAAAGTCACAGTAAAATAACTGTGATTTTGGTTGACTTATGTGGTATATCATAAAATCTACTGTCAGTAATGTAAGATTCTTTAATTATTTTCTTCATCTCCATCATTTGGATTGGCAAATATGGCAAGCCCACTTAGTATTGCCCCATTTGGTGGATTATCATAAAATTTAATTAAGAAAAACAGTATTAACATGAAACCTAGATTTATTTTTATATAAACATCCTTAAATCTTTCTTTGTACCTCACAAACAACCTTAAGCTTCCTTAATTAGCTCTCCTTATCTCAATCCAGGTAAGTCAAATTTCCCCAAATTTTTTAGTATGTATATTATCGCCAAATGCCTATGAAACTTTATAAAGCTAATCGGATTCACTGTTTACTCTTTCTAGTCGATGTACTGATGAATTAGGTTTTAGGCCTAAATCACAGTCTCAACACCCCACCTCACGCCTAGTGCTTAGCATCTGGTGCGTGGACAATTTTTTAGGGACCCCAAATTGGGTGAGATGGGCCCTGCTATGATACTATGATAAATTAGGTTTTAGGCCTAACTCACACCCCAAAAGCTAGCTCAAAAGAGGAGGATTGCCTAAGCCTTATAAGGAGTCCACCCATCTCATTTACCACCAATATGGGACTTTTTGTCTCAACATGTACATAGATTATACACATCCTATTTTTAGTTTGAGAGGTTCGTTGGATGATTATTTAGGTTTATTCTTCTAACGTCGTTTATGCATTGACAATTTTGATCTTTTCTTTTACAACCCCAGGCAAAATAACTAGTCTATGTTATGCCTGAATTTCATAACCTAGAAAGTATATAAATACTGCAATAAAAGAGATATTTAGTGGCATAACTGATAATATTTATCATCCTAAAAGCATTTTAGCAGTAGTTGATCGAGTTAATGTCATTGCATCTAGAGTAGCTAAAGCCTTTAGCGACTTTTATATAGAGTCCTAGTTATAAATACCCATATTTATATATTATTGTAGCTAAATAGAATATAGTGGCAATTATATGATTGCCTACTAAAAAATTATAGTTAAATCCTTTATTTGTTGTTGTGAACCTACTCATAGTGTAGAAAATTCTTTATATCGTCTTTGTATATAAGTTAAATTCTTTAATTTTTACCGATCATTTGGCATGCAGGAGGATATCAACAAAAGTATGGAAAATATGAGGAAATTTGTTGCTGTTGTTTTAGTTATGTTGGTGATGATGAGTTCTTGCATGGCAACAAGTAGGAGTTTGAATAATTATGAGGAGCAGCCTGCAGAAGGAGGAACAAGAACAATGGATAATCATCATTATATGAGTAGGGAGCAATTCAATAACAATTATGGAGGTGGAGGTGCTCCTAAAAATGATAATACAAATGGTCGGAAATTCTAAAATATAAAATATGAAGTATGATATATTACGAGCATTACGTGATATCTATTAGTATTATGGTGGATTGTCTACGTTATACTTCTTGAATGCGACCTTTATTCGGATTCTGCTAATGTATATAGCATATTTTGTGTATCAGACTGTCCATATATATGTTTATCTATTAGTATTAGTAAATGGGAATAAGTTGTGGTCAAAGTTCATTTCCATGTAATTTGACCTTATGTAAATATGCATGGTAGTAAAAGTGTGTGTGTATATTAATATGACCTTGCTTTGTGTGTTGTAATTGGAGTTATGTTGAATGCAAAATCTTGTTGTTCATTCACCTTGTGTGTGTGTATATGACCAGAGTTTAAGTATATTAACATGATCAGACCATAATTACAAGTTACAACGTAAGGTAATTCATTTAATTTTTTTTCAGAAAATTTGTCAATTTTAGGTAAGAATTTATTAATTTTAATGTTAAAACTCTTCCTTCAATTGAGATTATTTTAATCTGAAATGTTAACATTATTTTGTAAGCAATGAACATATTTCTTTTTTTTAAAAAGATTAAATCTTGTTGTCCGATAGATCCATCATATCAATTAGGAGAACATCATCATTTTCTATTATATACCATTTCTCTTAGCTATTGTAATTACAAAAAATAAGTGGTATTCCGCAAAATCAAGGAGCATTATTTTTTTTAAAACTCAATCATTTGATTAAGCATAAATTAATAAAAACACTTTTATAATTTTTAGAACGAAGTAATTTTTTAAGGAATGTGTTTAATACAAAAACGGACACTTATTATGAAACGAGGGAGTATTTATCATTCAAGATTATATTTGGTGTGGGTCCATTAAAGAATGTAATGGACGTCCTTGGTTAGAAAAGGGAAACTTAGGTAGATATAACAAATTAATACTCCTAATATATTTATATTACATACGCAATTCATTTTTAATACATAAAAAATATATCATAATATTGCTGCATATTTTTATAGATCATAACAAATTAGAAGAATATCACTAAAATTAATAATTATTTATAAAAAATACACATCCAAGTAATTTTTTTAAAATTAGAAAATGAGGTCTGCTAAATGAGTATTAAAATTTGGATCACTACTTTTAGACGTTGGAGAAGCCCAAAAACAGTCAGATGCATTTGGACCTGATATTATCTGAAGCATTTAGGCCTCAATGAGTTTGTGCCCAACAACGATTGAACAAGCTTGTGATCAAACCGTTTAATGCGAAGTCTAGTTAGATAATACGTAGGAAGAAGATCATCGAGACCCTTTGGGGTGGTTCATGTTGGATATCTCAAAAGAATTTAGGAAGTAGAAAATACTCTTTAAACATACTTTATATTAATAACATAAGAGAAAATTACAACTTACAAAATTGCTACAATGATCTTTCTAACTTCACCTTTTTCTCTCTCTCTTACTTTAGTTCTCTTAAACTCTCCTTTGATGAAGGATGATGGATACACAGAAGACTCCTAGCCTCTCCTATTTATAATGTTCCTAAGGAGGTGAATTACAATTTGTCACTTGCAACTTTACAATTTATTACGGATAAGCATTCTAGCTAAACATGAGTTGTAGTTGAGTTGTTTTCCTTAGCCTCCAAGTAAGTAAGTCTAACTTGCTTTAAGATCATCAAATCCAAATTGACTTTTACTATTAAATAAGCAAATCCAACTTGTTTTCAACTTCTTTAGGTTGCCAAATCCAATTTGATTCTATCATTGACCACCTTAGATATTAAGTAATCTTAATAATTAAGAAAATAAAACCTTAATACATATTTATGATTTATGTTGAATTTTAACAGTCCAGTGATTTGGATTTGGACTTTCATGCTGAAAATCTCAAATATTACCTTTCGGGTCAAGCTTATCACATCGAACTTATCTAGTGGAGGTTATTTCTCCTATGTGATTTGCGAGTTATTGCATAAGAGCGGAAGTTTACCTTGTTCGCACTCAAAGAGATTTTAATGCGAATTATCTCTCCTAAGTAATTTGCGAGCTATTATATCAAAGCAAAAATTTATCTGGTACATACTGGAAGATCTTTATTTTTTTTATACTAGTAATTATCGCCCATATCTTCTAGCTTACGCGACGAATGTATTCCTATCAATTTTTTCAGTACTAAACAAATAAGTCTGTTGTTGTTGTTAATACTAAAATAATATCTCACGTTCATAATTGTGGGTCAACTAAGGACACTACTATAAAATATATTTTCTATGTCTACCCTCATTATCTGGAATCTATTTTTCTATTTAGCATCTAGCAGTTGCATCACAATCTAAATTTAAAAAAAGAAAAACTTAACAGCCTAAAAAGATATATTCCCCTTTAAACTTTGGTGGATTTTTGTCAATAAATTCGCTGGAAAAGTACATCTCACCAAAATAAAAATAAAAAAGAAATTATCGTCTCATCGAGGTGCTAATGACAAGGATATTTCCGTGGGCATTTTGACCCGATCCGACCAAAATTTGGACTCTAAATATAGCTTTGATATCTTACCCGCCACCCGGCGGATGTCGGGCCTATCATCTGTCTCCACGTGTAAACAATCCAAAGCCAATCGAATTACCTTCTTAGCCACCTCGACCGGGAACGAGTCGTTTAACCTCCGGTCCACCCAATTCCTCAACCGCCTTTCCACTCCTTCCCCTCCGTCTTCCACCTCATTGCCACCGCACCCGATTACTCCCCTGGCCGTCTCTATAATGGAGATTTTACTGTAATTACCGGTTGCCTTGTCGTACTTGAACCTCACAGGCTCTTCGCCGGAGAACAATTCCAACAGCACAACTCCAAATGCGTACACGTCGGATTTTTGTGTCGCTATTCCTGTCAGCTGAAACTCAGGCGATATGTAACCTCTCACGCCTTCAAACTCCCGAGTCCTAGTCGCCGATCCCCTCCGCTCCGGCTTTGAATCTGTTGATGGCTCCTCGCAGATCTCACCGCCAATCGTCACGGCTTTGCTCTCGCTTCCCCTGCAAAGCTCAGCCGCTCCGAAATGGCAAATTTTTGCGTTAAAGGAAGGCTCCGTGACGATGATTCCACTGCTCTTTACATATTTGTGAACTGGATCGACCTCCAAACCGGTAGTGTTGTGTATATAATCCAGACCATGAGCAACATCAGTAGCAATTTGTATTCGGGACATCCAAGTAGAGAGAACGGTATAGCTAGGGTTTCTAGGGTTCCGGAGGCAGAGAGAAAGGTTGGAACCGGGGACAAAATCGTATACTAAATAGATGTGATCGCCGGAAATTGATGCGCCGAGGAGTTTAATTATACTTTTGTAATGACTCCTACAAATAATTGATAATTTCGCCCTCAATTCAGCTTTCTCCATGGATTTCTGTATTCTTCTTTGGAAGATAATCACATCTTTGCCATGGAGCGTGCATCGCCATGATTGGGAGGAAGAGGTGGAGGAGTAGCGCTTGGCAAGGAAGTTGTTGGTGGCGGCACGTATATCAGAGAAATCATAGACTTGAGGATTATCCGGCAAGGAAGCTCGGAAACTAGCGAGGGATGCCTGGCTGGATACGGAGGTAGTTGCGACGGAGGTGTCAAGGTGGTATTCGGATCCTGAAGCTGACCCGGAATTGGAGGTGTAACTGACCGGATTGCTGCTGTTTGATTTTGGATTCTGCGTAGAAGATGTTGAAGATTGAGATTGTGAGATTTTCGGAGTTGTTGAAGAGCGGGTTCTTCTTGCTGGACTTGGAATTGGTTGTGCAGCATTAACTGCCATTTTCTTTTTACACATAAAGAAGGAATGAGAACTAAGGATTTTTCAGAATTTGGTTATTGCTTATCTAGAAAATTCATAATTGGGAAGAAATGAAAAATGCTTTATTTCTTTTATCGTATAGAATTGAATGATGTGATGATTAACCGAGTCAAAAGAATTGTGATGAATGATGAAAGGGGAAAGGTGGGAAAACCAATATTCTTTTCTTTTTTTAATTTGGGAGGCAGGAAAATTGGCATTACAAGCTGGGGAATCGACCGAGACCACCAATCAATCGAGAAATTAGATGAAGATGATTTTTTGGAATTATATAAACTGGCAAGTAGATGATTTGAGTTTGGCAGATTGGGTTGGAATTGGAAAAAGGAAAACGGAAAAAAAACTTTTGTGGTTTGGGACTTTGTAATGGAAAATGACAGGAGTCTACCTAATCGGAAAGGACCTTTTATTTGTCGACTCCAACTGGTTGTGCTTCCTCTTTGTTCATTACGCTCTTAAATTAGTACTCAATCAAATTCTCAAAATGTGGGCATGTATATTTCATGTATAGTCAGTGT
>JAOTQR010000092.1:22459586-22472538 GCA_025774065.1 Solanum ossicruentum | reverse complement strand
TATTTTTTAATGTAATAAAAGAGAATTATATTTATTATAAATTAATTAATTTATTTTATATGTTTAAAATTATCCTAGTTAAATGATATTTTATCATACCAGGTTTCTTAATTTTCGGATCACATGCGCCAACAATACATTCCATCTTTTAGTTTGACTTTTTAAAAGCTTTGAGGTTTGAATTATTTTTACATGTAAGATATTGTGTTTTTAAATAAAACTTTATTGCCATATAAAAATCTATCGAAATGATAATGATATTAATGATAAATAAAGTATATAGCGGTGATGAATTCCGAACTTTTAAGGTGATTTAAAATTATTAAAAAGTAGATATACATACTGATCGAAAATATTCAACATCTATTATATATATAAAAAATTATTTATATCCTATAAAAATAATATAATTTTTTATCAAAAGAAATTTGAATGAACTTTATTGCTTTTGTTTTTACTAGTAGCTTAGTTGAGGAAGTAATATATTTTACATGTATTATGTATACGAGTTTTGGAATTGATCAACACGCCGTATAATTTAATTTGATACGCCAAAGATTTTTCTGGAACACTTTACAAATTTAAGAGAATGAGATGTGCAATACTTTGACCACACAAAAGTCAAATTTGTATTAGCAGTAACCTTTACTTCCAATTTTGTCAATTATTTTATTCTAAAATATTCAATAATACTTATTTAGTTCATAAAAATAATAAATTATTTATTATTTTTTATTTTTTAATTATTATATCATATTAATAGTAGATAATTATTATTGCATGGAAAGAAGATAGTACAGAACCTCTGACTTTCAGTATTCAAATCCAACAATAAATGATATGACAAACAATGTCATAATGTCATTAAATGATTAAGAAAAGATGGACAAAAGCTTCTTCCTTTTGACCAAAGAAATTAACAGTTTGTCAATAAACTGTCTAGTCGCCTTTTTAGTTTGATCGTGAGGAAGAATGTTTATTCATCATTTTGTCTATTAAAGAAAAGGTTAGTATTTGATTCTTTTTTTCAAAAATATTTGAAAAATTATGAGATTTTCAAGATGTCTCTTTAATATATAATATATATCTCTTTTTTAATTGGTGTAAATTAAGATTTAGATGAGAGTAATCTTAAAAAAAGAAAAGAATCATAATAAACTTTTAAATTTAAAATTCATGAATTGAACTTATCTAGTAAATATTCGTGTCCAATAAATTATTTGCGTTTATCTTCAACCACTTGAATGTGTTTCATTTCTCTCTTCACTTTTACCTCCATCCAATAATGTCTTACAAATCTTATGACTCAAATTAAGAAAGTGAATGCACACTTGGTAACGGCGACATAAAAATAAAATATTCGTAGACTCAAGTCTTGTAAATTTTAAAGTAGAATTGTTTTTGTCAGGGGCACTTTATTTCTAACATGGGGCTTTCTCGTGTAAATTCAAATTTAATGATAGTCCAATGGAGATATCCGATGCCAGCTAAAAAAATTTAAAAATAAAGATTCACTTGAAACATCCCAACTCGGACATTTTTATTTCCATAATTCACATTAGTATTTTGGTACCTTTGTCCCGCCAATTTCTGAGCAGTAACTGCACAATGATCTCCTTGTCAACCTCCAAAGGGTACTGGGGGAAAATTAAAGAAGTAGTCAAGACTGCATTCTACCATTTCTCTTTACAAGATTCAGGAAGCAAGTAACACTTCCAGAGACTAAAATTAGCACATATGTACATGTACATTTCTGCAAAAATTGTTTACTTTCAGTTGCCAACACAGACCATTTTTTACTGCATTTTACCTTGTTGCTGGCAGTTGGTCGTATACGAAGAGTTCTTGCACACATTGTTTTTGACAACATTTTGTTAGTTGAGTCTGCAAACCTGCATTCTACCTTGATCGTGCTAGAATACCAAGCAATGAAGCAAGAGAACAGAGATGACTTATTTTTTATGGAATATCACCAAACAGAAGAATGCGATACAACGGCTGAGAAGGCCCACAAGGATGAGGTATAGCAAGCAATAATAAAAGTGACTAAGATCATAGTTCCTCGTCTTTAGTAAACCACATCTTGAGATCAGCCACACACCAGAGTACCTGGAACCAAAATAATTTTGTTGAAAAAAGGAACAGGAACTTTACGCTGGAACGAATTCTTTAACATTGTCCAGACTTGGCTTTAAGAACATTTGTAGTGCCAAAGACCAGTGACAAGCTAAGTGTAAATCTAGCAGGAATTTATGGTGCCAGGCAAGACAATTCTAAAGCATTAAAGAAATAAATCATTCCAACATATCAGCTACAAATAGAGAAAGAATGCGCTGAACCTTTTAGCTGTTGCAAGCAAAAATGCTTCCAAAGCCCATTTAGGATAGCAATAATTTCCTATTTGTGCCATAAGTGGGTCGCCGTCTTGGTTTGCAATGAGAGTCAAAACAACTGGTAGCAACACCGACCACTGGACAGACAAAATTAGTTTGTAAGTATAGAATCAGAGTAAAGGGTTCATATTATATAACCATTTAAGTTCAACACACCCACCAGTTGAGCTGGACCAGGTTCAAAGTAGATGGCCAAAACATAAGCTATTCCCGTAACACAGTATGTTAGACAAAGCAAGATGAGGTAATTATCCCAAATAGTGGATCTTGGATTATTGAAGAAATAGAACATTGATAGATAAACTGCAGGCTTTACAATTGTATTGAAATGGTCAAGTGTATCCTTGGCCGTAAAGTAAGCCAAGCTGCTCATGCCGGATCCACTCTCTCTCCAATAGTATATTTTGTCTAGAGAAAATGACCTCAATGCTGCAATCTTGCCGAGGAGAGCTGGAAGTCAAGAGTAAACATTGTGTTAGATCAGAACAAGGTTTTAGCACATATTGGAAAAGGCTAGTTAAACGCTCAACATCAAGCAAAAGCAACTAATATACACAATTTCCTTTTAGAAGTTTCATGGTTTTATACCTTGTAGACAAGACATACTTGTAGAGTGACAGATACTAAGCTTAATCATTAATCCAAGTTCTTGATCTAAACTTCTGACTTTAAAATCCATGCTTTAGGTGTGAAGAAGAGGCTATATTTGGTCACTGCTTGGAAGCTTTTGCTTTTCTTCTCTTCTCCTATTATACTTCTCAGTTTCTCTGATATCTCGGCTTTTTTGAAATTCAAGATGCTTTCTATTGGTTAGTAATAATGCGGTGACTAGTAATGAAGTTCAAACAAGCAACAAGGAGTTACTTTATTCAACCAAAAAAAGTTTGCCTGATTGATATGATAATTTAAGCTATGCTAATCTCCAATTGCAGCATATACTGTATAAGAAATGGATTTATTAGTCATGAGTTAGAGATTAACTGCTACTAGAAATCATGATCGGTTTTTTGCAAATTTCTCAATCAGAACTCAGAAATTGATGCACCTTCTAAAACTTGTAACTTCACCAATTGCACATGCCGAAGTAAAATAAGACAAGTACATTTATCAGCTGTGTCAAAGTTTTAACTTACAAACTGCAATGACTGTGTAAAGGTAGCCCTGTGCTCCAAAGCTTTCATCGCTCACTTTAGCAAGTGTACCTAAGCAGACCCCAGCAAGTAATAGTATAAGATAATCGACCGCTTGTATCCTCGCTTCCCGCAGTCGCTGCTTGCTGAGTCTGAATAATATACCGTAGTAAACTGTTAGTAGATGCCATTCATGGAATATCACAGCCTAACTTGAAATATTCATAAAGCAAAGAATGTACTGTAACATATTTTCCTCATAAACTGTGACTAAATACCTTAAATCTGCTTGTCAGCCTCTTGGCATGTATGTATATATATATATATACTCTCAACTACGGCAAAAGCACACTGGACATATTTAAAATACTATAGAATTTGAAGAACAAAATAAATGACTTGCTAACATATATCAATGAATAAATAAGAAGTATGGCATTGGGAATGAAAGGAGCTAGTAATACCTTCCAAGGAAATATCTATATTGGATAAAGTAACCAGGTGTTTTTCGGTTCGACAAGTCTTTTGACTCCAAAAGTCTGTACTGCATATGGTCCTTCTGCTGTTCAACATTGGATTTGACATCTGACCAGAGCTCTCCTGCAAAAGATTGATCAGGACCAACAGATGCCATTCCTCCATGAGCTGAATTATCACCAGCCGAAGAAGCTCCTGATCCCGAAGAAGCTAGCATGTCTGGTGGTACTGTGTAACCATTATGAAGCATCCATTTAAGAGGAAGATCTTTATAGCTTACTCCTATACTTTCTGGAAGTTTATAAATTCCCTCTAAAATATCAATGAAGTGATCTGGAGGATTAACACGATCTGGGATATTGATTCCAAGTCCTGAAAAGTACTCTTCAACTTTTGACACGGGTCCATGGTATGCTGTAAGGCCACCCTTGGCTAGAAGTATAAAATCGTCAAACATCCTAAACAAAGAATAGCTGAAACAAGAGATTTTCTGTCATTTAATGAGAGGAGAATACAACTTTGGCTAACACGTTTATAACTAGATACAGCACAAAAACAACACCATACCCAGTTAAATCCCACAAGTGGGGTCTGGGGAGGGTAAAATGTACGTAGACCTTACCACTACCTCATAGATATAGAGAGACTCTTTCTAACTAGATACAACATATCACAATTAATTAATAAATCAAGGACAGCGACCAGAAATTAACAAACAATTATCTGTTACTAAATCTAGCTAAATATAAATTATTCTATTACTTCTGCATCAATAAGAGACAAGGATTTTAGATGTGAATGTGCAATTAAGGGATGAATTTGTGAGGAATATCAAGCCATAGACATGTTATTCTCTTACTTCTAGCCTGTCTAGAAACAGGAATAATAAAAGAATCATTAAAATGAGACCCAAAATCAGAATGTTGTTCCATAATGTAGGAGCAGATTACAAAATTCTGATTGGTATGACTGCTGGAAACCTCTTCGCTACCATGATTCATATTTCAGGTTGTTATAGTACAATCAGCATTTGATTGGAAGACTGAAGAGAGAAAACTATGACTGCAAACAATACCTTGGTTGATGAACCACCATGCATACATTCACTCCTTCAAGAGCTTCACGACGAAGTGCTCTAAGCAATAACTGAGATGAAGCGCTATCCAGACCAGAAGTTGGTTCATCTAAAATTAACAGCGAAGGTTCTATAACCATTTCAAGTCCAACATTAACTCGCTTCCTCTGACCCCCAGATATGCCTCGCTTCTCTACTGTCCCCACAAGAGAATCTCTCACCTGTTGCAATCCAAGGGACTCTATGACTCTTTCAACAACTAAAACCTTTTCTGGTTTTGCCAAATCAGCAGCCAATCTGCAATAGCGATTCAACATTGAAAAGCACATAAGAATTGATGTGAAGCTATTAGTGGCAAACTAGAAAGCTAACTGCACAGGACAAAAAAAACAAGAAGCAAGAACTCTTTTCCAGAAAAGAGTACTTAGTTTTTTGTTTCCTGATATTTTTTCAAATACTATGAAGTGTATACATTTCAGACCTCAAAAAGGATACTTTCAAAAATCCGTTGCAAAACATGGTGTTGACATCTTCCTGTATACTCTCTTATATTTTGAAATTAGGAACCTGTACCATGTTGTGACAAGTTTTTGTTTTTTCGGAAATAGAAATACAAATTGTTACTGTCTCAAAAAAAATGGTGTTAACAAGTTTCTGAGAGTTGCTTTTAAAATAAACATAAGTATCATGCAGAAATCCAATAATAAGGACACAGAAAGTACTCCTATAACTTTTGGAAACACCAAATTATTGGATTCTATAACCTCTGAAATAGCAGACTTGTGGTATGAAGAAACAGGCAAAACGACAGAATTGAACTTTTGTAACTTGCAAACATATTTTTCAGAACATAAGGACAACAATCAAATTCTGAATCAAACTATTCAAGAAGTCAAAGATTCACTATTGAAATAGAAATTGAGGACTGCTTTACGTTCAGAAATGAATATATGGATTTTTGGAATATATTGAGTCAGCAACAACTAAGCTTTAGATAAATAGTAACAAAGCAATTGTGGCATACCTGCACCGAGCACTAAACCAAAGATTCTCCTCCACTGTCAAATTTCCATGCACTATATCATCTTGAGGAACATAGCCAATAATTCTCTTGTAAGACTGAATAGAGTCAGTCTTTCCATTTATGAGAATCGAACCAGTTGTAGTACACCCTGCTGCAGCTTTTCCAGTTAATGCAGATAGAAATGTTGTCTTTCCAGCGCCAGATGGACCCATAACAGCAGAAACACGGCCAGGTGATAATGTCCCTGTTACACATCTCAACAGATGCTTGTTTTTTCCCTTCAAAGTAAGTGTCAAATCTTTGAAGTGAACTTCAATAGGAGGCCTGGGCCTTATCTCAAACTCACTTGCCATGTTGATTACTCCAGAATACGTCATATCTTTGTTCTGCTCCTGCATAGCCTTTTCTTTCTCGATTTGTCCATATGCATATCTAAAAATTTGAGTCCTTGAATGTAACTGTTTACCCTTGTCCTTTTTGGACTTTTTATTCCCAGCTTCAATGTTTGAACCTTCGTTGTCAGGCTGGTCTTCAGATTCATTGATCATCTTATTGAGGTTGTGTTGCTTCTTTGCTTTTGCCTGAGAAATACCTGGGGGCAAGGGCAAGCCAGTATCTTTACCAGGTCTATTTTGATCACTACTCTGCATGTCCTGCCTTGTTGACTTTCTACGGGAGAATGTCTTCGACAATTGAGACCCCATGCTAGCGAGGTTAGATTTCCATGTGTTTTGTGCCTGAGCATTTTCCCTTGCACTTCTTGCACCGGCTTCTCTGGACTTGGCTTGTTTTCGTTCTCTACTGCTCAGAACTTGGTCAGAACAGTTGTATATGATAAGAAGTACAAGCATGATTGCACCCTATTGGAAATGGAAAAACCAGTTTAGAAATTTGTGTAACATCTGACTCTTACGTATGTATACAACAATATTACCCCATCGCCTCAAAGGCTCCCGCCCATTGCGGGGTAAGGGAGGTCGGATGTACGCAGCCTGACCCCTATGTTTAAAACATAGATCGACTGTTTCTAGATGATCCATGATGAGCGTCGAAAGTTGCATTGACTAACTGCTACTTCACAATTGAAAGAAGCGCAGACAGTTTAAAGAGCCATTTTGCTTTATTCCATCATACCCCAAAGCCAAAAAATAGTAAATCTTTGGCTCCATCTGGCTGTGGAAATACTCTTACGTATGTATAAATAACAAATATGTGCATCTTTAATTGTGGCAAAATGCTTGAACAGAAAATCATATATATTAGAAATCCAATATATCTACAGAATGAAACGTACGCAAATCTGATGATAGTACATTTCTTTTTTCAGATAAAAGGAGAATCTGTAAGATATAACTTTAGAGAACATTTCAAAGTTCCATTAACACAAAACTTCTGAATTACAGAATAGGCATCCATTGCATATTACTAAGCCAAACAACTCTACAATCACATGGTTCAGTTGATATAGTCTTAATATCAGTAATATAATACCACCTCTTCTTGGTCTCTTCTAAATTATTATGATCAATTCCAGTACCAAGTACCACATTTGTCTATAATTAATTCATCACCCCATATTGTTGTTCTGTCAAGCCAGTATTCCACAACTAACCTATCACGTTAGTAGTATATCTCTGTTGTCTGCTAATACGTCATCGTAATCCAAAGCAACATGTCATCTCCACCAACGTTGTGTTGCCTCCCAGTGAAGGTTTCCCATTAGTGTTACTTAGTTGTCCAACGACAAATATCAACAGCCAATGCCATATACGCATGCAATCAGACTTTTCCCATCAGTGACATCATCATCAAACCATCACCAGACAGCACATGAGTTGTCAACAGTCTAGTCAAACTAGCAGTGTGCTTTCTTTTGTTCAGGGATCTAGTTAAAGTAGAAGCTTCCATGTCTTCAAATTCAGTCATGTCACTATCTAGTCAGTTTTCTTTCAACGTAGTCTTAAGCTGATTTTACTTCTTGTACAATTGACTTCACCTCAGGTTACTTCACCACTTAAGTTTGATGGGCATCTTGAAAGTCGAGATAAGTAATAATAATGAGCTAGATTATATATTGGTTATTGGTATCCTTCTGAATTCTGTTATGATTAGGAATATCATAATATAGGTATTTTGCTCATTTGTAGACTAAACTCCCATAGTAGAAGTCTCTTGTATGTTGTCAACAACCAGTTCAATTGAAATATTGTTCTTGTATTTCCTCTACTTCCCAATTGAGACAAGTTTCTTGAATTGAAAGAACTCTAAAGCAAAGAAAATCAGAAGCCTATTGCTAGTTGTGACTTGCGAAGATGAAAATTTGAAGGGAAGCGACTACAAAATGTATTATTATCTTGGACACATGTGTCCTTGTTTTTGTGGTTTCAGTGCTTTAATTACTCCACTTTGATTGGGATAGAAGTATAACAAATTATGTCCAGTTGATTCTCTCCGCTTTCCTCCTGCCCTTGAAGAGAAATGGTAAGCTAAATGAAAGATGGATAGATGGATTATCTTGATCTTCCCTTCCCTATTCGCTTTTCTAAAAGGAAATGGTTAGCCTGAGAGCGAATATACAATATCCCATTTCCGCTCATCCCTCGTCTCAAATGAGTTGGTCAGCAAGACGAAAGATATAAATCTCCCCTTGTGGGTCCTCTTTCTATCAGTTTTGCATCCACCACATGAAAGTATTTCATCCATCTCTTCCCTCCTCACCAGTTTTCAGTTTTCTCCTTCCGCTTCAAGCCTAACAAATAAAACATGCATAGGCATGCAATGCTAACCAACTCAAAAGCAATATTTACACAAGCACAACAATTAAATGGATAGTCACTGACTGGATAGCTTAAGAATGAGATGATGACTTACGAAAAACATGACACCATAAAAAGTAATATTTTGGTTTGCTGTCTGACGTTCACAAGTTGCGAATCTGTAGCAGCCTGCGTGTGAATAATAACTGTTATGCATTTTTTATCATTTGGCATGTTCACGTAACAAAATATCACATGCAAAGATTCTTAATATACATCCATTTTGTCTACAGGATATGCAGCAGCAAAAACATGTATTGTCCTGAAGCTAAAATGATATATGCTTCAAAGGAAGTCAAATAAATGATCCTTTCAGAAGAAAGAATTTGAAGCAAGTTGTTACAGTGTGTGAAGTAGATCAAATTTTTTTCACATCCTGACATGTCGTGGATCTTCTAGCCATTATTATCATACTTTGATTTATTTGGCCTTATTGCAATGGTCGCCAGCAGATTAAGGAAAGGTCATTATTGAGATGACAACATGCCTAATTTGCAACTATCCAAGAATTCCTCTAACTGTATTTCAGTTGGAGCTAACAAGCTGCAGAGTCCTCAACAATATCGGTACACTTTTGTTCTTGTTTTTTTTTTTTTTTTTTTTTAAAAATAGGTTGTTTAATGAGACAACAAATGGGAAGAGATTTGACAAGTGATTTTCACTCGTACTATATATCTAGAGGCATCAAACTCAATTCATTTTCTGACATTCATATACAGATAAGCAACCAAAAAGACAAGAAAACTCTCTATACTGAAATACAACTGACTGTTATTCAAGAGAAAGACTTGCTTGTTTGTTCTGTTGAACCAGCTCTGCAGTAATGTCTGGAAAAAAAACATAAATCAGTTGTAAGTGAGTAAATGGGATTGGCATGAGCTTATGAATATGAGCGAAAAGATGCACAAAATGCAAAAGCATATATTATGCATTCCTCTGCCTAAACTTGCAGGAAAAATGCAAATGAACTACTTTTTAGGGAGAAAAATAAATACCCTTTATCACAAGGGGTCTTCTGGACAGTTGTTGGACAGTAAAATCCTGCCGAACAAAAAAGTTCTGTAGCACTCATAAAATCAGCCCACACATCTGCTCCACCACAAGTGTGATTGGAGTCCTCAGGAGGAAGTTGATAGCGGTAGCTGCATATTTTCAGGCAGTAATATCAGGTCAAGAAAGTGAATGTATGTTTGTTTAGGTAAAAAATAATAATTATAATAACTCTCCCAGCAGGAAATATGAAACTTACGGATCACATATACCAGTCGATGTGTTGAGTTTTGCAAGAGGACAATAAGCACCCATCGGGCAGGCTTCAAGGGAAGAAAAGGAAAACCAAAAAAAGAAAAAAATTCAACAAGAGGGAAAGAAAAATAATGATCAAAAAGTATACTAAATGTCATTGATTAAATATTTGTTAGACCAAACAAATGCAGAAAGCAGTTCAAGATGAAGATTAAATATATGTATATATGGGCTTGTCCTTTTAGCAATATTAGGTTGTGGTTTGCTATCAACTGCTTCGAGCTAAATAATTGGAAAACCAAAACAAACAAACGTGCAAAGGTAAAAAAAATGAATAATCAGAAAGGCCTAACAAAAATCACAGCTTGCTGTTGGACCTTAGAGCAGCTCAAGAAAAAAAAAATCGAAGTTTTGAGCTATTCTCAAATTTTGTTTGCTTATCAACTGACTTGAGATAAATAATTAACGCAGATAACAAACAAGTTTTCAGCAACTTAGCGTATCAGCTATTATTAACTTCCAGAATCCAGATACTTACGTATCATGCAGGTTAGACCATGAGGACAGAAGAAGCCTTCACAACAGGATTGACAATTTAGAGTTCTAGGTGGGATCTCCTTCTCATTCTCGAAGTCAATTTTCGTGTCATTTCCAGCACTACAAGCCCATCCTGGCTCACATCCAGAAATCCATGATGATAGATTACAGTTCTTGTTTGGTTTCAGGTAATTGGAACTTTTTGCCGTGCCACTTTCATCCGCCGCTTCTAGTAAACTAGTAGAATAGAACTTTATTTCTGATGCCGTACACAAGCGCTGCTGAACATCCCCTATCAGGCCACCAAAGACATTGTGAATATAAAGACAAAGACTAGAAGGGAGATTTAATGCCATTAACAGCTCTATCGCATTGCAGAAATTGATGATTACTCATGAATAAAGTGAGTCTATTATTCACATTACCAAAAATGGAAAGGCACATTATGTCCGTAAGCCTATATACTAACATCATCCTCCAAGATTTTATATGTGATCTAGATAGACAAGCAGATTTCAAAGTAGAAAAGATAAGTATCTCAGAGAACTTTATCCAGCATCTATTACCTTTTGTCTGTTTGAGGCACGTTTGCAAAAAATCTGTGTCACCGGAGAAATTGAAAGCAGCCTCCCACTCGGCGTCTCTGTAACATAATCAAACATATCAACTGACACCAAATTGTAACCTTCCATATATTTGAATCATCAAAGCCAAAACACCATCACAAAAAATGAAACAAATTTGAGGAAAAGAAAAACAATTCCATTCCCTTTTGACGACAAGATTATTGGCAGAATCACAACTATCTTTACTCATTCAGCATGTTTTTCCTTGTTTAACAAGAGAAGAGCAGAAGAACTTCTTTCTTATAACTTCTTTCTTACACTTCAGATACATCACAACATTATTATTATTGCAGCGATAACAACAACAACAATATACCTAGTGAAATCCCACGCAGACCTTATCACTAGCTTATAGAGATAGGAGGTTGTTATTGCTATGATGATAGGGAAAAAGGGTGATAAATCAAATGGAACCATTATCGAGAATTCGTATAGCCGACCACACCTAATATAACAGAATCTCAGTAGTTGAGCTGGTTTACTATTATTGTTCGATCCACACCTTGTAATCTCCTCAGTTTCACTGCCCCCAATTAATTTTTTTAAAAAGTTTACAACTAATGTAGCATGAACAGAGAATTAGCATGTTCATACAACAATAATAATATATCCAGTGAAATCTCACAAGTGGAGTGTGGGAAGGATGGGAGAATATACGCAGATAGAGAGGTTTTTTCCAACCCTCGTCTCAAAAACCGAGAATTAGCATGATCATATGAATCCCAAATAATGCAAGCACATAAAACTTAGTTGATTTATAACCCCAAAAAAGAAAAATATAGTAATGACTTACACATTTTCAATGCAAAAATCCAATTGTCCTTTCAAATTTTTTGTCAGAATTTTTGATAAATTTTTGACTCGTGCAGCGAGAACCGACTTGATTAGCTGCATCCCCATGGAATTGGAGCTGGTATTCACCTGCCCAGCAACCCGATTTGCCATGAAAACCAAAATCACAAACGACAAAAACATGGGATTCCATTGTTTTCGTCTGCCCATTTTTCATCAATATGATCATCAATTCAAATAATAGTTTCTTCGTGATTCTTGAAGAACCAAAATTTCAAAAGTTGAGTTTGATTGATTTTCATTTTTTGGAAAAAGAAACGGCGGGGAGGTGATATAGGAAAGGGACAAACTGGCCGAGTTCGAATTTTTGCGGCTACCGGTTTTTTAAAAATTGTCAACATAGTACAATTATGCTGTATAAAAATTGTTTCTTAACAGAAAAAATAATTAAAACTTGTTTTGAATCAACTTTTACTGCTTCAATTAGTGAAGTGCTAATTCTCGAAAACTTGAGAATATTTAATAAAAATAAATTATACATTATATTTTCAGAGTCCATTTTTAGTCCTTGTTGATTTGATATAAGAATTAAGATGTAATAAATGATTGAGATAATTTTATCAACAATAACAAAAATAACATTACCCCAATGCCTCAAAGGCTTCTGTCCATTGTGGGATAAGGGGAATCAGATGTACCCAGCCTGACTCCTATGTTTAAAAACATACCGCGACTGTTTCCGGATGACCCAAGATGAGCATTGAAAGTTGCATTGACTAACTGCTACTTCACAATTGAAAGAAGCGCAGACAGTTTAAAGAGTCATTTTACTTTATT
>JAOTQR010000092.1:22444934-22455375 GCA_025774065.1 Solanum ossicruentum | reverse complement strand
TTGTTTGTAAATGCTTTTTGATTGAACTAGCATTTAAATCAATTTTGATACATTTGTACATACATATACTTCTCTTCCAAGTTTCTCCAGTCTGAGAACTGACTTGTTCCTCAATCTGAGCAATATATATCGATATGGGACAGCAGGTTGCGTATACGATTTAGAGGAATGACTCTTCTGAATAACATGGATCAGTAGAAACAGCTTGGCCAGTTTACTCATCAGGTATCGATGGCAAGCATGCCAGAATACCCCATTTGTGGGATCACATTGGTATGCTGTTGTTGTATCGATGACAAGCCCATTTTAGATCATTCCATTTGGAGCTCAACAGGACATACACCTACATATAGACCTCTGCGAATTGGCAATCCTGCGAACTGGTGCTATCAGACATGTTAGTAGTGGTCTTGGTGAATTAGATCATAGATTTAGGTGTTCTAACACAATATATATTTTATACATTCAAATCAAATGAGAAGTGTGATGATCTTGCCCTTCTGCCTGCTGAGGAAACTGGTTATCTGACCGACAATAACGACGATGACGAATATAATGAGATTGAGTCAAATAAAGTGGTGACTTGTTTCAGGGGTTCAATCACTTGTTGAGTATTGAAAGTGGCACTTTTTGCCTCAATTGCCTTGTGAGGTGAGTTTCAGACGCCTCTCCATTTTACCTTTAAAAAGATCGCTTGCTGAATGTAACATCAAAACCAAACTAAGCTAAACTAAACTAAATGAAAACATGTCACTCTCAAAAAAAGTTCAACTTTTTGGAGGAAGTGTCATAGTTGTATCACATTATTATTCTACAGCAAGGGGCAACTTGCACCTGACAGGTCAAATTATTAACGACTGATTCCTGCAGACGTATTATTTTCAATCAAACCTTCAGACATATTACTTTCAATATAACCTTCTCTCCTTAACTAAAACAAAAGAACCGTTTTTTACTAGGTGTAATTTGTTGGACATAGATACCTTACCACTACCTTATAGACATAGAGAATTGTTTTCGGAAGAGACTTGTCAAAAATAAAGATCAAACTTCAAAAGCAGAAGATACTAAATATGAAAGAATTCATGAGTAGTATTTATGGACCACCAGAGGACCACTTCTCTCTATATATATAGTACCTAGAGCTATCTTTCATTTATTTTCTTAAAGTTGTTACGTAACTATTTCTTACCAATTTGTGGATGTAAAATGTCAAGAGGACAAAATAAATGATTCATCGTCTCTATAACTTTGCATCGACCATTATATTCTGTTACGTGGCAAATCGTCCATATTAGTAAGAGTGTCCCCTACCCTTACCCTCACCAAATTAAACACATACTAAGAAAAAAAATCAAAGGGATACAGACGAAATTATGAGAAAAGAAAAGAAAGAAAGGTACGTTTCTTGTAGTGATACATGGAATTATTAATTCAGTGGAGCTAGCACTTGGTTCTTTCAAGGTTATACGTTTTGTTTTCTGAAATTCCGTGGGAAAAAAAATGACAGTTGGAAAGTGGAAGAGGAGGAAATTGCATCTCATTTTAGATATATAGTTGAGTAAGTTAATTGAAATTTGAAAGTGATACTTCAATGGAGGAAAATTAATCAATACTTCCCTTAATGTCATTTTAATTGTCATGTTATGCTTTTCAAAAATCAATTTGATTAATTTTAAAGAAACTATAAGAATTATATCTTAAAATGTTAATCAAAATTTATACCATTTGACTCTAGGAGTCATTTGGTTGGCTTCATATTTATCCTACGATAAGTTATCTCACCATATATATGAGATAACTTATCTCATCACTTAGACAAAAATAATTGGATAAATAGTCTGAGGACCTCCAACCAAACATGAAATAAGACAGTTCTATATTTTATACCAAAATTATTATAACTTATACTTCACATTAAATGATCCTATGAATAAAAATTATGACAACTAAAATAGTACCGGGGAATTAAATATTTGGCATCAAGTGGAATGAAAAGGCCTGACTAAGAATACAGAAGAAAAGTCTTCGACATTGACATGGATCGAATTGATTCTATCACGCTTTTCGCCGGTAAGTTAACTGTTATGTTTACTTTTTTATATTTTAAATTTTATTGATGAAAATCTTGACTTTAATAATTTTGATTAGGACGACTCAATGATTTACTAGAATAAGATACAGGCAGGACTTGCCTTATCAAATAAATCAAAATTCTCAAAAGTGGTAGAAAGTCGTGGAATTGTGATATGAAAGCGTATTGCCAATGTACAGAAGTTAAATTATACGCTAGTGATTTTATTTATATAAATTGATGGTGTAATTTTGTTCACAACTATTCACAAGAGATTTTAGTAGTTTACTTATTATTTTGAGTAAATCTGATTGTATAGTTCGAATTTTTTTTTCAATGAGCAATGTATTGAAGTTAAATTGTACGTTCAGGGAGATACATGTCCATATTTAGGTCTTTAATTTTAGCCAATGATTCTTCAAATCCATTAAGTTCAACGTTGCTTTCATTGATTGTATTGGAAGGAATTTATATCAGAGTTAAATAATATACAATTACATAAATAGTTTTTAATAGATACATTAACTAATACTTAACTATTATACTTATCAAAATTAAGAATAATTCACATTAGGGTAAAAACTGAACTTGACACAAGTTATGAATTTCATTCTCGAACTATTGACAGTCTTAAAAATACCCCTCTACTTCATTAACTTAACTAAAATACATCCCGAGCTATCATAAGTGTTAAAAACACCCCGCAACTTGGCAAGAATTTAGAGGTGTCTTTCACTCTTTTTATAGGATCAGGGTGTATTTAAGTTCAGTTAACTAAGTAGAGGGGTATTTTTAACACTATTAATAGTTTAAGAATGAAACTAATAATTCGTATCAAGTTTAAATGTGTTTTTAATACTTTTTGTTTTTTGAAATGTAGCTCATTGGGTTCTTCCCCCTACAAGTGAATTACAAGATGACGTTATAGATGGGAGATGAGTGAGATATTGAACTTTTAACATTATTTTGCCCATAAGCAAAATTTCAAATTTAATAATTTTTTACCTTAAAAGTTTACTTATGAGACAGAAAAGAGCTAAAAGTTTATGATCATTAATTATCAAGAATCACTGGGTGTAATTTCCCAAAAGATTATAAGAAGATCGCTAGTTTTTTAAAGTTTCTTTCTTTGAGAAGCTTCTTAAAATAAAATTTTCACGGATGATAATATTCCGAGATGATAAATAATTATTTGACCGCATATTTATATCAAAATTAATTACTCTATTTAACTAGTAAGTTAGAATAGTTTGGTGTAAACATCCCATGCAAGTAAGAATACATGAGATGAATAACCAATCTTGAACTGAATTGGAGCAAAAATTAATTTTTCTTGCAATATATATTTTGCTTGAAATGTATAGCGATAGGTATAATTATATATTTCCACACTAGCCGGCCGATAACAAAGAAATTAATTAGAATATGATTTGATGTATTCTTCAATCATTAGGATGCACGATTTATATGTTATTGGCCAAAAAAAAAAAGGAAAATGACTTATTTTGATGATCAACAAAATAAAGAAATCAGTCGGAAGAATATTCCATTCTGCACTGCGGTCGCATTTTTTCTTGGACAAAAACGCGCATATCAAAAGCTTTAATACATCTTGTCCCTTTAATCGAAAGAATATTCAATAAAACAAACAACTAAAATTTGTATCTATCGACTATGAAGACCTTTGAAAATTAAAACAGAAAAAGGAAAAAAAATTCTTTACACAGATAATCGATTGGCCTGACTGCTTACGTTTTTCTTAGCAAGTATAAAACTACACATAATTATGTACATATAATTATACATGGATCATACATTTATCAATTATTTTTAGTTAAGCGATTAGATGAACGAATAATTAGATTACTTCTTACGAAAAGACCAGAAGAGGACTAGCTTTTCTCACATCTTCTTTAACTTGAAACCAGCAAGAATCTTTGGTTATAAAGATATAATTAGATCAGATTAAAGATATTGAACTTTACAGAAGCTAGCTTCATCGAAAAACTGACATAAACACTACTTATACATTGTATACTAACTTGAGATTACAATAGAAATTCATAACCTTCAAATATTGAATCTCTTCTGTGCACCTTCATAGAGATACTCTACCATTAGTATAAGAACTTTCACTTGACCAGCTGGGCCTCTTCTTTTGTCAAAATGATATTTGAAACTCATTCCAATCAGTCCTTAAAGAATTGTGCCTGATCTAAAATTTTTTTTTTTTAAAAGAGGGGGAATAAATTTAAGAGAATCCAAAACTCAGTAGCTGTATCATGAAAAAACAGATTAACAACAATGAAATCCAGCTACAATCACCTGACAAAAACATGAAAAAAGTAAAATAAAAAGATTCATACAAAAAATAGCTAATTAGTATACTTACAAATAAATATACTTAATTCATGTCATTCTTGCGATCATAATAATCTTTTCTGTATCATTCCAACGCCTACTATAACGAGGCAATAGTCATTTATTGTTGATGCAGCATCATCAAGATTCTCATGAGTTTCAAGTAGCCATTAATTTCATCAATTATATGAACCATTTTGGAACTTTAATTTTCATGTGAATCTTGATGATACTACATCTGCAAACAACGACTGTGAGAGAAATATTAATTTTGGATCTATATACAATTTTGTATATGTGATTATATATGCCATATATATATAGGAGGAGACTAAACCTGTGGCTATGCCAATGCCGTACGGTTATCAAACAATTAGAATCTAAGCACGACTGGTCGGTAAAAACTTGTCCACATTCGATGTGTATATATCTGTAATTTTTAATGATTAGGTAATTTTACAAAGTACTCTTCCCTCCATTTTTATTTGTCTCCTAGAATATTTTGAAATTTTTAATAATATTTGTCCACTTTATGAAATCAAGATTACATTAAATTTTTAATTTACCTTTATCATTAATTATAGTCATTTCTTTATTACATTTTTCAAAGACACTGTCTTTTATTATCATATTTAAATAATGATTTAATAAAAACACCCCTATAATTTACTACTTCTTAATCCTTGTGTCAAGTAAATAGAGAGCAAGTAAAAATAGACGAAGGGAATAAATCACATATTAATTAATCAAATTTAAGTAAAACAAAATTTAAATTTAAATACATGACACACACATATCAAATTAGTGCATATATATAAGTTTTCCTTGTGCTGTTTCCGTAATTTTCAGAAAACAAGAGGAACACGACAAAAACAAACTCTATTTATTTAATTTGCTTAGAAAGAAAAATACTTTCCTCCGCTCACATATTAGTTATTTGTTTTTCTTGTCATAAATAAAAAGGATAATTTTATTAATTTACCTCCAAGAAACTTTTTGAAAATTTGATAAATTTATTTATACATAAAAAATTATAAGAAAAAAAGATATTAAATAAAAAATTTAATTAACTCTATCTTGATTTTATATTGATGTATAATTTGGGACTATTTATAATCATGTTGGTAACTAATATGGGATCAATGAAGTTGTGTATATACATCTAAAAGTAATGAATATGGTTAAAAAATTGAGTGCTTAAAATATATACACACACTTCTTCTGTTTGATATTATTTGACTCTTATTAATTTGATATACATATCTTTTAAAAAAAATTTACTTAAACATATATTTTATAAAATTAATCTTATTAATAATATTTTAAAATCTTAAATTTGACTATTACTATTTTAGATAACTACTGCATTTAATTGAATATTAAGAAAAATAGAAAAAATAATAATAATATCCCTCCTAACGAGTAAAATTAAATAGTGTATAAATATTTGGTGGAGGAGCATCAGATAAAGCCTACTAATTCCTTTTCATGGTATTTGGACTAGATCTTGTTCACAAATTACACATATATTGACCCTATTCCCGTTTTTAAATGGATATAAGCCGTATTAATTTACTTATTTTATTTTTAAAAAAATAAAATTTTTATTTTTACATGTCACTTTTAATATATTAAAAAAATAATTACTCTTTATCATAATTTATTTTTAGCATTAATAACTTATTCTCTAAATTATTCTTCAAAATTCAATACTAAAAAATATATAATTAATAAGGATAATATGATAAAGTAATTGTATCAATCATTAATTTTTTAATAAATATATCAAGTTCAAATATAATAAGTAAAAATGAATATAATCATTTAAAAATATTTTTATTTTTTTAAAATATGTTTTACTTAAAAGTTCAGTCTTTTCATTTTTATCTTTTTTATTTTTTCTAATGGCTCGAACTTCTCATTTTAAAATTAAAATTGAGAAATATTTAACATTTGAACAATTCCTTTTTATCATCTTGCTGAATGAGAGAAATTTAACATTCAAACAACTCTTTTTTATCATCTTACGCAGTGAAAAAGATCTAGCATTTGAACGAATCATTATATGTGTTGTGCTCAGTGTGAGTTATCTTTAGGTCCCATGTCCGTACAGTCTAAGCAGATTTTGCCATAATTCCTATTTCATTTTGTGGACCTCAGACCTCTCTCTTTAATTCTCACTTTACGCAATTAATCCCTTTTCAATTTAATTATTTCCAACTTTTTTGCTGTTAAGATTGACAAAAAGAAAGGAAATCTGCTCTTATAGGCCAAGCATTTGTCAAACACAATCTAAAGCCCATCCTTCTTTATATACACGTACAATTTGACTAGCATGCATTGTCGAAGTAGATTGAGTATTTATGAGAAATAATATTTTTACTCTATAAAAATTAAAATTAAGTATGTGTATATCTTTTAACTTTTTAGATTTTACTTATAATGTATTTATACGGAGTATGTTATCATTATTATTGTTATTGCTATTGTCATCAATATATAAATTTTTATGTTATTAATAAATTTTAGTTTATACAATTATCATAGCATATACTTTAAAATAATGGTCTTTTTGGTAATTTATAGAATATCCATACGTTATTAGATAAACAAAAATCAAAGTCATTTGTTAGTTGCAAGATCTTTTTGGTCCCAAGATTTGTAGTTAGTAAGAAAAAAGGAGTTTACCATTGTTTTTTTTAATTTTCCACTCAGCATTTGATATCCATATTGGAGTTCGACTACATATTCAAATTCGTATTATGTAGGACCTCGTTTGGGAAGAAACACTCCCTATCTTAAATTTTTCTATTCCCAAGATTCGAACTCGAACCCGAGACCTTTGGTTAAGGAAAGACCAATCTCATCTGTTGCACCTAGGGGTGGCAATTGACGGGTTGAGTCAAATTTGAACGAGTTATAATGGGTCAAGACACCAAATGGGTCAAGATCCAACTCAACCCAAATTTGCTTGGGACAAAACGAGTTGAGTAACGGGTTATAGAGTGGGTCAAGACCCAATCCGATCCAAATTTACAAAATTTTACTTGTTTTATTTGTTCTTTTTCAATATTAGAACTTAATTAAATTATATTTTGTTATTATGGCTATATAAAATATATCAAATTGAAAAAAAATATTTTAAAAATATTTTAATTAGATCTTTTAAATTAATTCGAGTTGCATATCAACCCAATTTTAAATGAATTGAATTGAGATAAATTGAGTTAATAATTGGGCGAATTATTAACTCACCCAAACTTCAATAAATTAAATTGTATTGGATGAATTAGACGTAATTTTGTCACCCTTAGCTGCACCACTTGGTGGTAGTTTACCATTGATTTGGCGGAAATAATTTGGTGAGGGCCTAAGAAAAAGTAGTCTATGACTTTCTCTATATAATATTTAATAGGAAATAAAGTTCACGTGGGATGCACGTGGATTGTTGTGAAGTCCATGAGGTTCTATGCCTAAGTCAAGTTGTAGCATTTGAAATAATACACCCCACCCCATCCCCCTTGGAACAGCGTGGCTATGAGGGTAAGGATTGGAATATATGGACCATAAATTATGTCTGTAGTAATTAATTTCCCTTTTTTTCTCAATGAATTAAGTAGTAGTACTAAGTGACATGCATGTTGTTTAGTAGTGGCTTTTTGGGATGAAATGAAGATTTTCCATTTCGTAGTTAGAAATATGTGTGGTGATTATGAAAGAGGGATCACGTAAAACAATAATAATTGGATGTTAGAATTATGAAAACTTTTGTTTCTTTTGTTTTTAGGGATCTTAGCTTTGTAAAAAATTAAAAATTTTTATCGAAATATTATACTAATTGTGAGGTTCAATTTTTGACCGGAGGGGATACTGATTGTCATTGACCTTTCGTTCCTTGTTAATCAACATAGCGAAGAGGCTAGAACTTTCGATTTTTTCATGTTGTTAAAGATATTAAATAATAAATAATGCGCGTCGAATTGAATTGATCAGATCATATAAAATATAACAAGGTTCAAATCTATTACTAATCTATTAAGACTAATGCCCTAGTTGCATAATCAATCCTTCCACACCTATCATATGATAAACACAACTCGTCTCATTGTGTTCGTCTCTTTAATTCTCATAAAAATTTATGTCTCACACACCTTTTAATTCTCATAAATGATTAAAATTATATATATATATTAGAATTATTTTGACTTCTATGTGTATATTTTTTATATTTTAAAACTTGTAAATGACCTATCACTATACACTTGGATGGTTAACCATTTTTTAATACTTTGAATTGTACTAAGTCGGCGTGCTGCGGAAAAGGAGTTGGAGTTGGAGAATGGAGTCGGCCAAGCCACGTGAATACACGGACCGGACCGCCGACATCCATTTTGTCGTTACCAAGCCAGGTTACTACTATATAGTATATACCAAAACTCACAACGCCGTTGAGATATTAATACATTTTCAAAATATGTAAATAATTACATAAAATATTTGAATTCGTCAGATGTTTTATATCTAAACTATTTGAATTCAATTATTAGTTTTTCCGACAATAAATAATAATTTAAATATAAAGTTCACATTCAATAATTAAAACACGAAACTTTCAAAAATATTTTTAACAATTACCTCAATATATATATATATATAATACAATTTTTTTATTTTGTATAAATTTAAATTTAGTTGAAGCTTCTTTTCTTTTTTTACTTATGACATCCAATTTAGTTGCCTTGTTGAACTATACCAAAAAATTATGTGAAAAGTTCTAGATGTGATAAAGTGCTTTCTTATGCATAATTGATTGCAAATTTTGAAGAAAATTTTTGACAATAACATTGTAAATAATTTATTAATTACAATGTATCATTTAAGAAAGGATATCATAGCGAATTATATATGTCATGTATGCTAAATTTATTGTTTATATTAATTCAATAATTAAATAAATTAATAAAATACAATAATTTTAATGTAATCGAGCTAACCTTCACAAAATTGGAAAACATTTTTGAAAATAATAAGATTAATTTATTAATTAAGTAATTATTAATAAAATAATAATATTTTGGAATCCAAGACAATATTAATTTAAAGAGGTTCTTTGAATACAATCCTGTTACTAGTGGACAATAGTACTCCAAGCTGAAACGGTCCAACTAACTTAAAGCACATATGCATGTAATTGTAAATCATATGACAAAAGAATTGCCCAAAAAAAATATCATAACTTTTATTTATATTAAAAAATATATACATACTCCACTACTAATTTTTGTTTTTTGTTGATCCATTGGATTGGGACTTAATTAGTCATTTGGGGGATCATTATTGTAATTTATAGGCATGTAGGGCGTTTATTATTGGCAATTTGGCATACACGTTTTTTTCATTTTTTTTTAAAATTCAAAAAGGGAGACATTTGATGAATTCCATGTTTTTCCAGATTTTCTTAATTTCTAGGGGGAAAGTTCTCGAGGTTTAACATTGTTACGAGCTTTCTCTGATTTTGTCGTAATTTTTGTTAGGTGGATTCCTTCAAATGAAGGGTTCACATGCTAAATCTTTTAAATTTGGCAACTCTTAAATCTGATTTCAAAATTAACAGTAAATCTTTTGTCAAAAATAGCAAATGGTTGGTGGAATGGTTGGCCATTAACTCTTTATTTTTGTCAAAGAGAAAGGCTCCCACCGACGAAAATTACTCTTATATATAGGAGTAATTCATTATTCATTTTATTATTCAAGAAGAGAGAAAATATGTAGAGAGTTACATAGAAAGAGAAAAATACATGGAGT
Organism: Solanum ossicruentum; assembly: GCA_025774065.1. Classification (NCBI taxonomy): domain Eukaryota; kingdom Viridiplantae; phylum Streptophyta; class Magnoliopsida; order Solanales; family Solanaceae; genus Solanum; species Solanum ossicruentum. Next base: position 22,445,135 of record JAOTQR010000092.1, on the reverse strand, counting down.
ATATTTCTTCTGTGATGTATATCATAGATTATAAAATAAAATAATCTGTGAAGAAAAATTAGAGTGTGTACTTAGGAAATATTTTTTCCTAAAAGAACTAGTGTGTTCACTATTTTTTGGTATTTTTCTCTGAGAGCCTACTATTGGTAATAATAAAAGAAATTGTATACTTGTGCCCACTATTTGTAATAATAGAAGAAA
>JAOTQR010000092.1:22410139-22420837 GCA_025774065.1 Solanum ossicruentum | reverse complement strand
AACATTATATATATATATATATATATATATATATATATATACACACACACACAACATTATCTTATATTTAGCAAGTTTTTTGTTTTTATTTTTAAAAAAAACTACACTATATGTTACCTTTTAGTTGTCATGTTACATTTGTTCAGAGTCGATTTAACTAACTTTAGAAGTTCTTAATTTGATATTTGAAAGTAAAAATTAGATATTCTAAAATTATACAAAACCTACAACAACAATAACATATCAAGTGGAAGTCCAGAAGTGGTGTTTGGGGAAGGTAACATATACGCAATCTTATCACTATCTCCTAGGGATAGAGAGGTTGTTTCTGGAAAACCCTCGTCTCAAAATCTAGACAAAAACTACTATATACAAATTGCAAAAAATAAAAATTCAAACCAATATGATAAAAAAATGCTATAGTTCAAAATGTTAGTCAAAATTCATATTGTGGTAAACATTTTTTTTTATGGTATCGTATTAAATTTTCTCTGAAAAATTCTTTGCTGTCAGCGTACAAAAATTTTACTTTTTTGGTTGCTTGCTTTGTACCGTCTCTAGTACTCTGCTTGCAATGAGCTGTGTACAAATCTTATACTATCTGCCACCTCTACTTCTCACGAGCCTATTAATAGTTCCCCTTTTTTCCACTTGTTATAAACCACACATCATAAAAACATCCCTTTTCCAGAGCTTATAACACTGTTTCACTGAAAAGAAAAGCTTATTTTAAATGACAAATACTGCTTCCATAACACATATTTTCCTTATACTATATGTTTTTTGCGTTTTGTTGCTATCTTCTCTAATAAATGGAACTATGGGAGTCCGTCAATTATCTGAAGAATATATGATAATGAAACCTGAGTTGATCAGTCGTACGCGTCACAATAAGCGCCCTGTTTTTCATGGTACAGAGATCAAGAATTGCTTACCTAAAGGGTTCAGGCATGCATCTGGTCCAAGCAGATTTGTCAACAATCAAATATTTGGTGAACTTGGATGTGCTCAAGACAAGCATTTCAAGCAACCTTAGCCCACACAACAATGTTGTTATGAGAATAACTGATGTTCCCTTTAATTAATACGAATAAGCGGTACTATTCTTGAATTCTGGTTCTTGTCTTATTGATGTTACTATAGTGAAGTTTCAGTTATACTTCTGTATGTAAGCTCTTTTATTTTGCTACTTATCAAGAAAGAAAAATGAAAATTTTCATTATGCCCTTTGTTACTGTGTGTTAATGCATGTACTGATGAACAAGTCTTAAACAGAGTAAATTGTGATTCTTTTCCTCGGTCCCGTTTGCTAAGAACACTAGACTCACTAATTAGAAACATGTTGAAAGTTCTTATGAAGATTTCATTTGGAATTCAAACATTATAAGAGTTGCATTTGACAACTACCGGATCATAATTTCTGACAATTTCAACTCAATATGATTTCTGAAGACTGTTCTATGCTACACAAAACATGAATTCTGCATGCATTTTCGTTGTCGAACAAAGAAACATAAAAAAATATAAAAAGAAAAAGAAAAAATCAATAACTGAATTACATAATCTATATTGTTCTTGGCATTGCATCGAAGATTACTTACAAAGGCAAGGTTAGCAAAGTGGGGATGTATTGAATCAACTACCTGTTCTTTGTGCGATCAAGAAGAGGAAAGCATAAATCATCTATTCTTTGTATGCCCATATGTCTCTGTTATTTGGACGAAACTGTTGGCTTGGCAAGAGATTTATCAAAGAAGTTTGAATTGGCAAAATGAAGAAACTGGCACTATGTTACGACTTTTTCAGGCGGGTCGTGTCAACTAGCACACATGAAAGGGAAGAATAGCAAGGCCCAAATTTAGCTGTAGACTATTTCACGGGAAAAAATGAAATGCAGAAGTGATTACCAAACTCATCATTTATGACATTCATGGACGAGGCTCTATGTATCCTAGGCTGGCATATCATTTAGGAGACTTCAATATATACCCCTAAAGAATCGATTTACAAAGAGACTAGTTAGTATTTGCTGAAACGAAACCTGGGGCTATCTGTCCTAAGCTTATTTTTCCTGATCTGTGAAGAGTTACTTGGTAAATAAAATATTTTACTTACAAAAAAGAGACAATAAGACTATTCATCAGAAGGGGAAAAGAAAAGAGGAGGGAAAATAACCAAGGTCCACTATATTAGTAAAGCCATTGAGGTTTCTTGAAGATGTCACAGAACACCTCAAGATAACAACATTAAAGAGTGGCCAAAATAAACCAGCAGTCATGCGAGTAGCCTTACAGCTTCCAGAAACAAAGTAATAGTTCCAGACAATTTAGTAGAAGTAAATTGTTTAGGCAGCTCTATAGCAACAACTGAAAAGAAAGATGTCGCAGCAAAATAACAGGATGCTCCATAACTTTAGCTATACAAGTCGTCATCATCAGCTCCAGCATTGGAAGTTGCGAAGGGATCAGATGCAGCAACCCCGCCACTGGCCTCAGCAAACCGAAATTCAGTTCCAAAACCTCGAGATTGTTGTAAGGTCTGAGCAAATGCCTGGTATTTACGAATATCAGCATCACTCACACTTCGTCGTGCATACTTCATGGACTCCTCAAAATGAGCAGGCTTAATCTCTGATATGTCATCATCAGCATCCTCATCCATAGAATCAGGATTCTCTGCTCGCCTCCTTTCCTTTTCTATATCCTGTAACAAGAACACCATTTGACAAATATTAGGACGTTAACTATACCCATTAACTTAATTTTGAAGAAAGAGAGGTTACCAACACCACTTGAAAACATTTTGACATAAAGAGACTAGCTAGCAAGTTAACATGGAGTTTAAAGCAAGAGATACACAGCATATAGCTGATTTCCAAGAAAGGGAGAGGGCATAAACACTTTGACTTCAGATATTTATTTTGGCATATTTTGGCAACCATCAAACTGGAAACACAAAAACCATTAACAAAATACCACAGAGCACCATTTTTTCAACATTTCAGCACAGATGAACTAAAAACATTGTCCAACATAAATATCAGCAAGTGGCAGATCCCATCTTAGCAGCAGCATGTGCTACCGCATACACATTTAAGTATGAATAATATATTTTTTATATAACTTTATACCAAGTCCACACTCGCTGCAACAAAGGTGGAGTGATACTCTCCACCAAGTTTAAAATCTCTGACCCCAATATCAGTAAATGTACAACAGTAAACACAGCTAAAAAGCTGTAGAGAACAAAGACAAATGAAGGACAGATGGAGGACAGATGAAGGACGTACTTTCTCAATGTTCTCCCTTATGGCATATTTGCAGGCCCGTTGACAGATCTCGGTGATGTCAGCTCCACTAAATCCCTGAGTATATTTGGCAAGGGCCCTCAAATCAACATCCTTTGATAGGGGAGATTTTCTAAGGCACGCCTTGAAAATCTGATGGCGTGAGTCCTCGTCTGGAAGTGGGATATAAATTAATTGATCAAGTCGACCAGGTCTCAGAAGTGCAGGGTCAATTATATCAGGCCTGTTTGTGGCCCCAATAATAAAAACAGTTTTCTTTGCATTCATTCCATCCATTTCAGTCAGTAGTTGATTCAGAACCCGATCAGCTGCTCCACCAGCATCACCACTACTGCTCCCCCTCTGCAAAAAAATCAAGCACCATTGTTTGTAAGCAGTGATACAAGGATAGCTACTGTTTTCCCTCCTTTCCAAGATCTATCTATTTATATCCACTTGGAGTGCCAGATTCAGATATCTGTGCTGTCTCAGTCCACATAATCCATCAAAGAGTTCCTGTGTTTTCTTACAACAAACAATTTGGTAAACGTGAAAAATATCTTACCTGAGTGGCAATAGAGTCAAGCTCATCAAAGAAGAGAACACAGGGTGCAGATTGTCTAGCCTTGTCAAAAATTTCACGGACATTGGCCTCACTCTCTCCAAACCACATGGTAAGCAGCTCAGGCCCTTTGACACTAATGAAATTGGCTTGACACTCATTTGCAATTGCCTTGGCAAGAAGTGTTTTCCCACATCCTGGAGGACCATAGAAAAGGACACCTTTTGACGGAGACATACCAAACTTCTCGAACTTCTCTGGATGCTCCACAGGGTATTGAACAGTCTACATAATATGAAACAAGAACAATGATGACAACCCTCCTGAGGAAGATCTTAGTGGTGTATATGAATGCATCAAGACCAAGTAATAGAATTTAATTACCTCTTGAAGCTCTCTCTTGACATTTTCAAGACCTCCAATGTCTTCCCATGAGACATTAGGCACTTCAACAACCTGCATATAGTTTTCACGAAAGAGCCCAATAAATTTGTGAACTTAAAAACACAATTAAACACAACCCACCTATTCCATCCGTAAACTCCATACAGACAAAATGACAGAAGAATCATAAGCAACAACATCATTGCACATGATTCGGCAGCAAGCTACATTACATAACTGGATCGAAAATAGGCCACTTACCGTTTCACGCAATGCAGATGGATTGCTTGTTCCTAAAGCAGTTTGGAAGTGCTCATTTGTGACAGCCATTGAATTCAATATTTCAGCGTCAATGGAATCATCTTCCAGATCAATGACATCCATTTTCTCTCTAATGCACTGAAGTGCAGCTTCGGTGCAAAGAGCAGCAAGATCTGCACCAACATAACCATGTGTATCTTTTGATATTCTTTCCAAATCAACCTGCAGAATCAAAAACTCAACATTATGCCACAGTGCCAATTTGATACCCAAAAAAAGAAAAGGAATTCAAAAAGTTGGCTTACTTCTTCTGCAAGCTTCATATTCTTGGTATGAATACGAAGAACTTCAAGACGTCCAACTTCATCAGGAACACCAATGTCAATTTCCCTATCAAACCTACCAAACCTTCTGAGAGCAGGATCAATGCTGTTAGGACGATTGGTAGCTCCAATAACTATGACATGAGCACGAGATTTCAGTCCATCCATCAGAGTCAGGAGCTGTGAAACAATCCTTCTCTCAACTTCACCATGTGTCTTCTCTCGCTTGGGAGCAATTGAATCAATTTCATCAATAAATATAATAGATGGAGCATTTTTCTCAGCCTCTTCAAATGCCTTCCTGAGATTGCTTTCACTCTCTCCAGCCAATTTGGACATGATTTCTGGTCCATTAATGCAGAAGAAAAATGCACCTGTTTCGTTAGCCACTGCTCTGGCTATCAGGGTCTTCCCAGAACCAGGGGGTCCATAAAGTAAAATTCCCTTTGGTGGTTTCACACCAATGGATTTGAAAAGTTGAGGATGCCTCAATGGTAATTCCACCAATTCACGAATCTGAGCCATCTGTTTTCTCACACCACCAACGTCGTCATAGCCAACTTCGTCCAGTCTCTCCTCATCCTCCCTTTTAACAGGCTCCCCCTCACAAAAGATTTCAGTGTCTGGAGCAACAACACAATACTCCCCCGGGTCAGTCTCAATGACTTTGAATTCCACACTTCTCATCCCTCCTCTAACAAGGAAATTGTCCCCTTTCCTCAAAGGACGATATGCTTCCAAGAAGTAAGCTGAAAACAGAAATATGTTTAAAATTGAGGCCAACACAAACAGAGCTTACAAATAAGGTGGATACAAATTTACTAACATAGAAGACAACGTTCACCCTCTAATTTTCACCACCAATTGACAAAATCAAAGAGCAGAAAGTACAAAATCAAGGAAAGACCGTGAATTGGAGATAATTTAATAAACACTGGGGGATCCCAAAACAGATGCACAATAAAGCAGGCAGGCAACAATATCACCAGAAGAACAAGACAGAAAATATAGTTCTATAAGAATCACAATGTTAAAATGGCATCTAGGCCCCATAATAACGAGTTCTCCTATTACAATAGCATACCCAGTGTAATCAAGTTGATTGATCGAAAAATCAAATTATGGATATTTAACTTGTTCAAAACCAGTTGAATTGCATTGCACACAAACTATCAAATCTATAGTTTGCAGTAATAGATGGTGTCTCCTTCTGATGGTACCACTGGAAGAACAATTACCTACTAGAGATATTAGGTTTTATATATACTTACTGTGAAGCTACATACCAAATTCTGTTGGTAGCATTATGGTGTCAGATACTAATTAGGCACCCAGGCTCGTCTCCTTAATTCAGGGTGCTCAGAATTTAAATCTAATCACAGTGAACAAAACTAACACCAGAGAGAGTAAGATGTATAGCTTGTGATTGAGAAAATCATATATCAATGATATTGACGGTCTTTTTTCATTATAAATACTACGGTAATACCCAGTTCCTTCAACTCACCCTAATTATTTTTTAGAATCTGATGAAAAGTTCAACTAATTGGAAATTCCTATATCGCAGCAGCACAGAGAATAAAACCTTGAAAGTTGTCAAACTAGAAACCATGCTTGAGCTATTCAATGGGAAAGTAATTGCATATCTCAGTCAAGCTGCACACTTACGTTTCAAGAATGCATCAAACAAATCCCCGGTGAGACCTTCTATAGTATCATCTATAGGAAGTATGTGGACACGCTTCCCATACTTAACATCTGGACATTGGTGCACAGACACAACATCTCCAAGACGGACCCTCAAATTTGAACGCACAACCTTGTTCATCCTAATCTTCGGCTCATCGCATGTTTCATCAGCAAGAGCAATGACAACTGTATCCTTCCTTTTCTTGCCCTGGATTAAAATGCAGCATAAACTATTGAGTCAATTGGATAGACAGGCACACAAAAATACAATCAGATTCAGAGAGTTAACCTCATTTTAGATAGCTGTTAAAATTAAGCTACACACCATGAGAAAATTACAGAACAGTTTCTAAAAGAAACAAAGCGCAAAAGACAAAGGTAACAAGATCAATGTGCCACTGAGGCTAGAAGTGAAAAGTGACAAGTAAAGCACATGCTTCTTTAAAGTGAAGCGCATAATTTTATGAGAAATTAAAAGTACCACAGGCCAACACATACACACATATACGAATGCAGTACAGTTATAATCAAATTTCAAATATACTAACTAATTAAAACATCAAGCATACAATTGTTCACAATATTAGTTTAACTCCTCATTGTTGAGACTCAAAAGAACCAACTGTTTCTTGTTGGAGTCATAGCGTCTTTGATTGAGTTACATACTTGTTTAAAGAAAGAGCAGAACTAGACCATATTTTTCAAAGGACAGATTAGTCAAACTTGTATATGTCAACTATGATTCTGGAAAGTCTTTCTTTTTATGAAGTAAGTAAATTCATTACTATGATTCAGAAAGTCTTTTCCATGATTATGTAATATAGCCAATTACCGGGTAATGCAATGAACCCATTGGCATCTGCTCATCAAGGATCAAGAGAGTACAACTCAATGACATAGCATAAGCTAGGAACATAGATAATCCCTACTAGCAACTAGCACAAGCTAAGGTTTGTCACGCTAAAGGAGAGCTACAAAACTAAACAAGCAATGTGATATGAAAATGAAATAGAAGTCCACTACGAAAACAATCTGACACTCTAAACCTAATAGTATTAATTCTGGTCTGAATATACATAAGTTTGAAATAAATGGGGAATCTAAAACATATAGGAAGAGGGCCATCCATGAACCACGTCACAAAATCCACTTGCATAAGAAGCGGGTAGCAGTATGCAAATCCATGACCAATCAACAATACACCTTAATCCGAGATTAGTTGGAGTTGGATATGATTCACTATATACATTTAGCTATATTCTAGTCCATTTCATACCAATACCAAATGACTTATCTTTTCAAGTAAATGAAGGATTCTTCAAACTAGAAATTTTCTAAGAGGGTGTTTGGATTGGCCTATTTCAAGTAGCTTTTGGCTTTTAAGCTCTTTTTTATTTATGGAGATGTTTGGGAAAGACAAAAAGTGTTTTTAAGCACCTGCCATTAGGCCAAAAAGTTATAAAAATAAGCTAAACGCCAAAAGTTGGGTATGACCAACTTACGGTTTTTAGCTTTTAGATTCTAAGCTACTTAAAAAAGCCAATCCAAACACCCCCTAAATCTCACATGTATCCTCACTCTCTCTCACACACATCCAACTAAAAAGACTCGAGACAAAACCGGATATAACGAATGCGTACCAAAAACAATTTAAACTTAATCTCAGCTAAAAGGGATAGTTATGGATCCTTAGCTTCTGTTGTATTTTCTTCTTATCCACATCAATTTCAAGAGTGTGGGAAGCCATATGAGCAGGTTATGTTTCTGGACTAGAATCACATTTGTTTCAAGTTCGTGAATTTGACACTAAGGACTCTTTCCTGGAGGATCATCTGAGTTATTGACCTCCCTTTGAAGCAGAAAACCATGTTCAAAAGAATATCTCTACAGCTTACCATCTATAAGTAATAAGTTGTTTTTCAGTTTAAACAGTATGTCGCAGGTATAACCCATAAAATTGCCGGTCCCATTATCAAACAAGCAGAACATACGTAACAATATCACCACCTCAAATCTTACAAACACAATATCATATCTCTCAAATCTATTGAAAAGTGTAAAACTACTAAAACCATCAGATTCTCCCCATAACTAGCAGAAAATTTTAGATGTTAACCTAAGCAACCAAAAAATCAATTACGAGCAAAGTAATCTTCACATAAGCCTTAAGCAATCATATTACCACATCGAAACCCTAAAATCTCGAGATTTAGGCGAAAAACCCCCAAAAAGTAAGATAGATAGAAAACCTTGATGAGAATTGTATCTCCACGGAAGAGCTGTAGCTTCTCCATGGTAGCAGGATTTAGTGCGACAACGGAGTTATCATCGTTGACCGCCTCATCAACGATAAGCCGATTAGGAGACTTCTTCCTCTCCAAAATCGCGGTAGAGAAATCCTTCTTCGCACCTTTTCTGAAAACAAAAAAAAAGGAAGAATCAGTAATCACAAATACAAATCTCAGAACTTTCTAGAAACAATTTTCAGAGTTAACAAAAACTCAGTAGATTAACCGATCGAGAAGTCATGAATGAGAGAGAGAAAACTTACGAGTCAGATGACTCGCCCTGGTTAGTCATCTTCGGAGATCTAGATTAGGGTAGCAGCGGAGACAAACTGGACTTTTGCTGGAGAAGAGAACAACGACTGCAAGAAAAGAATATAGAGGAAGAGAAATAACCAATTTATTAGACACAAAAAAGAAAATATAATAAAATACGAACTGCCCTTCTACTATCCGTAATTTCCTGCTTTGGGGCCTTTTTTAAAACAATGTAATATTTTCATATTTGTATAATAGTTTGATTTCCCGAAAGTAAAAGAAAGAAGGAAATTTTAAAGATTCATGATAGATAATAAAGTAATATTTTTATTTATTAAAGTAATTATTATAATGTTGATGATTTATAGTGATTGTAATAGTAAAATTATTAATGTTAGAAGTTGTGTTTGATAATGTGTTTTTGTAATTGGCAATAGTGTTAATTATGATAATGAGATTGTTAGCAGCAGAAATTGATCACAGTAATAGTAGCATCTGATAGTAGTGATAAAGATAGTGGCGATATTAATAGGGATGGTCAAATAATGTATGGTGATAGTTGGCAAGGATATTGATTGGGATGGTGGAATTTGTTGGTGGCAAAAATTATGTAGTGACGATTAAGCTATTGACAACCACAGAGAAGGGTTGAGAGTGGCAATTTATATAATTATAATGAAAAAGGAGATAGATATAATAACAACCGATAGTAGTCGTCAGCGATGGTGGTGATTGTGATTATAGAGGTCGCTAGTGATATACGATGACAGTGATGGTGATGACTCCTTTTTTCCTACTTGGGCAGCTTTTTGTCAACATCCTTTTTTTGTTTCTCATCTCCATTTCGTCAAGTCTGGTCTTTTATTATTTGATTGCGAGATAAATTTAACTTGTTCTAGATAAATACTATCTATATTTTTCTGCTTTGGGACTTTTTTTTTAATAATTTAGGTAAGGTGTATTTTGTATTTCGATTGGTGAAAAATGATAGTATTCTCTATTTGGACAATTTTTTGATTTTTTGAAAGGAAGAGAAAAAAAGAGACTTTAAAGATTCATGATAAATAATAAAGTAATATCTTCGTTTATTTAAGTGATTATAGTAATAGTGGTAATTGATATTGCTCTTGGTGATTGTAATAGTAAAGTTGATTAATGTCAATAGTTAGTGGTTGATAATGTGTTTGCGTAATTGACGATAGTGTTAATCATGATAATGAGAGTATTGGTAATAGAAATTGACTACAGTGATGATAGTATCTGATAATAATGGTAGAGGTAGTGATAATAAAAGCAAAGGGGATCGAATAATGTATAGTGATAGTTGGCGATGATATTTAGTTGGGATGGTGGAGTTTATTAGTGGTAGGAACTGACTGTAGTACTATGAAGATAGTAACAATCACAGAATTAAGTTAATTGTAGCAATTTATACAATTATAATAAAGAAGGAGATGGGCATAGTAGCAGTTGATAGTGTTATGCCAAAAAATGACCGACTTTAAAAGAAAATTGAGAATCAAGAATCAATCTAAACTCAATCAATTTAAGCAAAATTAATTCTCGAGATTCTAAAGGACACAGAGTCGCCACCTAATTTTACGGATAATTAGGAAACCAATAAAATATTTTAAAAGATCTAACAGAAAA
>JAOTQR010000092.1:22396946-22409637 GCA_025774065.1 Solanum ossicruentum | reverse complement strand
CTTGAAATAACTTTAAGCTTTTATGCGCAAATACATCCTATGATACTCAAAACAACCAAGATAAGAGTGTTACAGCAACATCACGGTATAGTTTAACAACATCGTCTAATTAGCTAATCCAATAACAACAGTACCACAATCACCAATACTACAAGGTACTCCTCAGTCAACAGACTAACGTGCAACAGTCAACAACATTCTCATGTTCGATCAATACCTTTAGGTGACAAATTAACTGATACATACATAAATAACTTCGCGGCGTCTTCGACAAATCAACCACTATCCCTGAAGTTCGACATGAAGGGAAAGAATAGAGTTTTACCTTTTTGGGGGCAGCGAACTGAGACGACGAGTTTGACGACGACACTTACACCACTGCGAATCGAGTTTCGGGCAGATTGGCTTTGGGACTTTTCTGGTTTCTGATTTTTTCGGGTTTTTGATTTTGAATACGTCTTTGATTTTTGAATGTTGCCACGAACCTCTGCGTTTCAAAAAATCTCGCTATCTCGATTCTTCAACCCCCCCCGATTCATGAAGAACAAATGATACTTATAGCCCAAGAATGAGGTAACGGTCGAAATCGACAAGGGAGTATGGGTCTGGCCCTTTTCAAGCACGCATGAGAGAGGTTGTCAGGGTTGTGCGGTGTGGGTGGTGTCAGTGTGAGTGCGATTTGGCGTGGATGTTGTTTGTGGAGTGGAGCGGATTGTCGGGGGAACGTTGGAAAGGTTGAGGGGGTTCGGGTGTTGCGGCGGCTAGGGTTTTCTGGGTTTGGTCCTTTGGTTTTGGGGAAAAAATGGGGAAGGGAATAGGGAATGGGAAATAAGGGACTAGGGGCGCGTGGCCCCACGCTCCCGTATAATTAATTATTATTTTTATTTTTGGTAAATAATGGTTTAAAGTCGTCAAAAAATAAAATAAAATGTGATGACTAATTTGACATCGATTTATGAAAAGGGTCGGACAAAATTGGGTGTCGACAGATAGTAATTGTCAGTAGTGGTGATGATTGCAATGATTAAAATGACTAGTTGTATATGATGCTAATAACGATTGGACAACAGTGATGGTGATGGCCGTGATGGACCATGTGGTTAGTAGCAGCGACAAATGGTTGTGAATAAATAATTTACAAATGCTCGATTGAAGTACAATAACTGATATTCTTCTAAAAAATAAAATGAAAGCTTCAATTTTTACTCCTTTTTTTGTTCTAATACTTTTTTTTAAAAAAAGTTGAAGGTAAGGAAAAAGAAAATGGGAAAGGAGATTATAATGTGAGGAATTGAACCCTTATAAGGTGAAAGTTTAGGCAGTCAATCAACTGATCTACTAAGATTTTCTTTTTTTTTGTTTAGTACAAAAGGAATCTTTGAGTATTTTTTTAGAATTGATTTTGTAGTTTATTCATAATTTACTTATTTTGAAGTTTACGTCATTTTTATTATTTAAATATTAGTTTTATATATAAAAAAATTTTAATTCATTTTTTCAAGATGTTTTCATCTCAAGGAGGAATAAAAAAATCCAAAGAAAGTTTTCCTGTCGATGCGGCTTATTTTTAGTAATATGTACGAGTTCAATTGTCACTATCTCTCTGTTTTCTCGAAAGAATAAAAAAGTTACAAAAAAGGAAATTTTCAATTGGACCAAATTTATATACTAAGAAATAGCACCGCATTATTTGTGTCCGGGTCAAAAAAGAATTCATCAAATTCATAATTATACCCACACTTTAGTTTCACTCTCTTCTTACTTCCACCATCAACCTGAATCATTCATGTTCTCATTTCGATCCAGGTTCGTGCTACTGTTGTCCATCTTCATTCTTTCTTCAACAACTTCACTTGTTTGGTTTTTTTGGACTTACCATTTTGAAGTTTGAGCCTACTTGCAGCTTTTTGAGTCATCATTTAAAGTTTTTTTTTCAGTGGTTCAACGGTGCTTGTAAGCAGTTCAAGCGCTTAAGTTTTTCTTTTTCTCTTCTCTCTCTCTTTTTATGGTCTGGTTCTGTATTTTCGGTTTTGGGGCTTATGGGTTTTATGGAGTTGAGTGAGTTCAGTCTTCTGTTTATCAAAGGTGTTTGTTAGAGCTGAAAAGTATAGTGCTTTATGTTTCTTCAGTTCCCAAATGGACGACATTATGCATAATGTTTATATAGAGAAAGACAAAAAAAAAAGGTTCTTTAATACGAATCTTTTCATGTATGTATGATTTATTTATAGCTCTTCAGCTTGTCATAGACAGCTGCTTGTTTTATTTTTCTTCAACATCTTTTGATTTTTCAAAACTCAGCCTATGTGAGCTTCCCAAAGCATAGGAAAGGAGGAGGGTTGCTGTTGGATCTGGCCAGCCTAAAAATAGGGTGTCAACCAGCATGAAAGTAGTTTAACTATGATGAATCTTCTTAATACTGCTAATGTAGAAGAAATAGATATAGAAGATTCATATAGACGACGCCAACTTACTTGGGTTTGAGTTGTAATTGACTGATTGATTAATATACTTTGATCTTTTGTAACCATAATTGGTGCCGAAGGCTCGAAAAGAGAATATGCCCTGGTTCTTAAATTTTTTTGAATTTCTTTTAATTGTATTACCTTTTGCTTTCTTTCCATTACAAGCTATATGTGGTGCTTGTTAATTATTGTTATTGTTACAGATTGGAGCACGTTTTACAACGGGTGAAGTTGGTTTAAGGAAGAACCAGATATGCCATATTAATTTTCTTGTGAACCTTTTGCTCACAGTTCGACTCTGGAGTAGTCAGACAGAATTGGAGGATTCCAAAGAATGGAAGAAATACAATCCCAATCAGATCATTATAGGTCTCCATCTTCTTCAGCAAGTAGTCCAGCCAATAGGGTGCCGTCAAGTAATTTCTTCTACTTGAGGAAACCTGGCACACTTAGGCAACCGATTTCATTTGAAGATTCACCTGTTTGGGATGAGACAGATATAGAGGTAAAAGTGGACGAAGGAGGTGATTCTATTAATGCTGCAACTACGCCACCCTCCCCTTCCCTATCAAATATCAACAGTGGTTCCTTGCCATCTCCTTCATTAATAGAGAGGAAAGTTATGACAAGAAAGATTGCTGGAGCTTTTATTGCCTGGAAGGACTTGACTGTAACTATAAAGGGAAAAAGAAAATACTCTGATAAGGTGGTCAAGAGTTCACATGGTTATGCATTACCTGGAACAATGACTGTCATTATGGGTCCTGCCAATTCGGGAAAATCAACACTCTTGAGAGCCCTTGCAGGTTTGTGGTTTTCAATTCATAGTCAGTTTATAAAAAAGCATCCAGTTGTTTATATATTGTTCTGAGCTAGTTTTCTTTCTCTTCTTCAGGAAGGTTACCTGATTCAGCGAGAATGTATGGCGAGGTGTTTGTAAATGGGACAAAAAGGCACATGCCATATGGTTCCTATGTATGTTGTGAGCATTTACTGTCGCTTGTGGTCATGCTTGTGTTCTTAATACAAAGTATATAGGTCTGGACTGTGGACTTTGATTTCTTATTTCATAGTTTACGATGTTAGTTGCTGTTCACTCTGAACTGATTTTTGGAACATAAAATCATGATCGTTCTCCTAGTAATGAACACTGGTTCAGTGAGTTGATTGCCCCTGCTTTCTCTCTTTAATTCATCGACCAGTCCTTTGGCTCTCTTACACAAAGTGATCTTTGTGTTTATTTGAAAGAGGATATCACATTTTGAAGCAAAACAGTCATGCGACTGCTTTTGATAATGTGGTATAATTTCATATAACTGATGTTTGGAAATCCTTTTTCCATTTTTACCCCTTTTTAATTGCAATGTGGCTTATTCCCTGGTTGAGTTAGTAGTTGCAGGTATGAATCTAGGGATGCGTAGTCCCAAGCTTTTGATTAAAATTGTTCGTTCCATCTTAACCAATGGTCCTTCTTGCTCAAAGCTATGAAAACAATAATTTCCATGGGTTTGAGCACATATAATCATATACTCGCATCATCCAGTATAGACATTGAAAATAATAGATCAAATGTTTTAGATGGTAGGCTAACCATCATGTTAACATAAAATACATAAAGTATGACTAGTTTCTTTGGTTTGAATTTGGTTAAAGATGTTGGGGAACTTCTCGGCTTTTTGGGAAAACTTCAATTGAATCAAGTACTCCTTCCGGTCCAAAATAATTGATGTTCTGGGCTTGGGCACGTGTATTTTTGAATTTACTTACTCCCAACAGTTAAAGGGAGTTTTTGACAAAATACTCCTATTTATGATTTTCTTTTCTTTTTAGGTTGACATAATTATCAAGGGAAAATGTGGAAAAACCAAATTCAATAACCTGTTGGTGAAACATCATTTATTTTGGACGGGAGAAAGTAGTTAGAAAGGGGCTGTAGTTTTTCTTGTTTTATCAGCTCGTGCCTTCTGACATGGAAAGTTCTCTCATTTGCAGGGGTATGTTGACAGGGAAACTACTCTTATTGAATCATTAACTGTACGTGAATTCCTATACTACTCAGCTTTGCTCCAGCTTCCTGGTTTCTTTTGTCAGAAGCGGAGTGTGGTGGAGGATGCTATAGATGCTATGTCATTGGGAAATTATGCTAATAAACTTATAGGTGGCAACTGCTACATGAGAGGTCTTCGCAGTGGTGAGAGAAGGCGTGTTAGCATTGCCCGGGAACTTGTTATGAGCCCATATATTTTATTTATTGATGAACCCCTTTATCATCTTGACAGGTTCTCTTTTTACTTCTTGTTTTTAAATCACATCAGGTTTTATTGATCCGTATTAAGTTGACATTGGCATATTCTGTATCCATAACTGCATTCATAATCTTTTTAGTGATTAGACTATTTGAGTTAGTAGCACGCAACAACTGTCAAATTCTGTACTATGCTATGTAGCTGATGTAATAGCTAACAGCCAAATATTTGATATGTTCTAGTTTTTCTGTGCAATAAAGTGTAAAAGATACTAATGCTCCATGTTTATTCGACTATGTGCATGTGGTGAGAGGGAAAGACCACATCATTTATTGAACTATTGAAGTATGTCACTAAAGTTGATATATGTCAAATCTTGCTGGAAGTTTATATGATTTGAAAGGTCAATTAGTAAATATTTCAGCATTTTGGACAAAATGTGTAAATATAAAAGGCGACAAGCTTTCTTGGGGAAAAACCTGCTATTAGACTTAGGATTGCTAGCTTGGTGCATGCAGGTTTTTCTAGGAATTGGTTACCAGAAGAGAATGTGAAGGTTCTTTGGTTGCTTGGTTCTTATTAGAGTGGATTAGACTTTGGAGTCCCACATTGGTTGGGTAATATGAAGGTGCTTTGGTTGCGTGGTTCTTATTAGAGTGGATTAGACTTTGGAGTCCTCACATTGGTTGGGTAACAGATTGGTAGTCTCCTTATATGGACTTGGCTAATTCGCTTTTGGGGTGAATTAGACCCAAGTGCCATATTTTTACATGGGAACATGTGATTGATTGTGATCTTCTTATTTGATGGTCTAGAAAATGATAATTTTTTTAGCACATTCAAAATCAACTGGAGGTTTATCCCGTTACCTTACTCGCTAAATTATTTCACTGTGTTTTTGGCTTGCTATTCTTTGTGGTTGAGACTTGACGCTCTTAGATTTCTTCTTCATGTCAAAAATGATAAACTACTGTAATTTTACTGATGTTTATTTCTTATTATGTTTAGCGTTTCTGCACTTCTTGTGATGGTTACATTGAAGAAGCTTGCCGCCTCTGGCTGCACTCTGATATTCACCATTTGCCAAAGTAGTACTGAAGTATTTGGCCTTTTTGACCGAATTTGCCTCCTCTCAAATGGAAAGACATTGTTCTTTGGTGAAACTTTGGCTTGCTTACAGGTAATTTAACCTCGGTATGATTCTTTACTCTGTCCATCTTGGTTCAGGGGAAGGCGTTGATTTGCTTAACAGTCATGTTTACATCAAACAAAGGCATTGAATAATGAATGATGTTTTTTATGCTGCAATGGATGTGGATGTGGTTTATCTGAATTTAAAGAAAGTCAATTGTTAGTCAGTTAAGGCCATATTTTAAGAGAGAAAATGAGCTCATGCAGTTGATTTGGCTGAAGTTCTTTATTTATTCTCAATTTGCATTGAAGAAGCCAAGAATGGTGTAGCAGTGTTGAAGTAAATATTTACTCAAGTTAGGATGGTTACTTTGAGGAACATGTCTTTTATTCTACTAAAGTTTTGCAGGATAAGGTTGTGTCATTAGGACTTATGTGAAGTGCAAGCATCTGGTTTCAAAGTCCAAGTTGTTGCTTAGAAGCTTATTGCCCAACAAAGGTCCCTATAGCTTATACCCTTTCCTTACAAACTGAAATAAATCAATAAAACTTCACTTAGTTTGTTTCCCACTAAGATGAAATTGTCTAGAGAAATACTTCTGGTGATTGTTGATAAATTTTCCAAATGGACTAACTGTTTCAGAATCCATGGATAGTGGTTGGAAGAAAGAAAAGGAGTTCCTCTGGAAAATTAGTCCATGTTAATGGGGATTCGGACTGGACAAACTTACTTAAGAGTTTCCTCTACTGTATGTTATGAAATAATTCTAGTCTAGTAATACATAGCAGTTGAGATCTTTATTTTCTGCTCATTGTATTTTGAATCGTACTCTGTTCTTAATGTTATTAATTGTTCGAGACTAACATATCATTTAATTGTGAAGCACTTCTCGAATGCTGGATTTCCTTGCCCAATTATGCAAAGTCCTTCTGATCACTTCTTGCGTGCTATAAACACAGAATTTGACAGGATTATTGCGATGTGCAAAAGTTGGCAGGTATATGCTTAAAACTAAATCATAATGGTTAGATATAGTAATTGATTTATTCAGAATTGTTAGGATGTTGGAACTATTCTAACTCAGTTCATTGTGCTTCCTCGTTTCTCCATATTCGTGCTATTGTTTTATTGTGCCAGGAAAAGCCCTTTGATAAAGGAACCAAAAAAAATTCTTTTGCTATAAGATGCAAAATGAAAGTTAAAAGACCACCATATCCTCCCCTCCCTCCCCCTTTCCCAACACAAAAAGGAAACATGTTCCTTAAAGTTTGTGCTTTTGTCATCTCAACAGGATAACCATGGAGACTTATCATCAGTGAGCATGGATACTGCCATCGCTATACGTACCATTGAAACAACTTATAGATCATCAGCAGATGCTGCTTCTGTTGAATCAATGATAGTGAAGCTTACTGAAAAGGTACATTTATCATAGAAAAAGAGAAGATATGTTTGTAATAATGAAACTTACAAAGAAGGTATCTTCTTTCAATGTTGTCACCATGGATAATACGATCAACTTTGCTCAATCGTTTTCCAAGAATTTTTCTAAGTGTCAAGTAGATCTAAGTGATGCATGACTTAGTGTGACCATAGGTACTAGGAAATATACCAATATTGATATGAACCAACTATATACGTACTCATAAGCTATCAAGCCTTCATAATTCTAGCATTCTCTTGAAGGATGCTCTTATTGGCTTTGTTTGTTTTGAAAAACTAGATTGTCCTTGATTATCATTATCTTCTTGTGTGAATTGAAGTTTTGATTTCTTTAGGCCTAGAATGGAGCATAAGTCTTGTCACTGTTCACTTCAATATTTTCAAATGCTATTAATTTTAGTTCCTTGGTCATTGTATACTAAAGCAATTTATAGTCGTTGATATTTGTGTTAATACCCCCATAAAGAGTTATTTAAGCCAATGTGCAAGTTAGAGTTTTTTCCAGTCTCTGTTACTTGCAATACCAAAGTTCTTTAAAAGTATAGGCAATTGACAGCCTTATGAAGTATATTTAAACTCGACGCATTATTCCCTTTACTCCAGAAAGAATAATGGAATTTGGAATAAGAGGGTCATACTATTTAGTTTGCGTCTATTTCATATGTTGATTTATAATCTTTAAAAATAATAATTTGTTATTGAGAAACTACCTAAAAAGTCGCTATTCCGGAAAAAATAACTGCATAAAAGGTACTAGAAGTCACAATCTTTTTCAATTTAAACTAGCTAAAAAATATTTGATAAAATCATTGTCAAGTAGAAAAATAGCTTAGAAAGCCTTGAAGTGTTCAATAATAAAAGTTTTAGTGGTTAAACGACTATACTTACTGCCTCAGCTTCAATAGTCTCTGATCTCTTGCATTCCATCTTTACAGGAAGGTCCATCTCTCAAAAGAAAGGGAAGGGCAGGAAATGCAACGCGAGTTGCAGTTTTGACTTGGAGATCTTTATTGATTATGTCAAGGCAGTGGAAATATTATTGGCTAAGATTGATTCTTTATGTGTTTCTTGCCCTTTGTATAGGCACTGTATTTTCTGCATTGGGGCATTCCTTATTTTCTGTCATGGTAAGCGAATAACTAAAGAAACAAACCGGTCTCTTTCCTTTTTGCATATGTCTAATACAGTAGTCCATCAGTTTGATTTTTGTGCACCAGTCCAGTGTTTTCTGGTCACACTATCCATGAAATAATCATAGAGTAAGTTGATATTGCTGTTTTTTTCCTCGTGGTAAATATTTTCCATTACTAGCTCTTATTTTCAGTACGCGAACTGTGATATTTTTCTTGCCGTGCAGAGAAGAGTAGCAGCAATATTTGTATTTGTTTCATTCACCTCTCTGATAGGTGTTGCCGGTGTACCTTCACAGTTGAAAGAGATCAAGGTGATGCTAGTTACTTATTTGTGTTTCCTCTGGATAATGCACAAGCATGCTTCTATGAGACTAATATGTGTGAACACCATGTTCGAATGTATCCAGTACATGTGCATACTTAAGAATCAAGGGTTCTTTTGTTAGCTGAGAGTGGACTATGCACCTTCTTACGGCGCATGCACAAAGCATTATCTTCATAGAAATGTGATCCTCATTTTAGTCTCTTCTTCAATCTCATGAACTAAACATGGGATCCCAAGTTAAAGACTCCTTGACTCCTTACTACTGTTTCCCCTTAACCGTGTGTCATCATCTTCGTATGGCATTCTTACTGTAATCTTTGTGTTGGCCAAAGGACTATTTGTATCATCATTCAAACTTCTTTTTTGAATTAGTGGGGTGAAATGTAGTCATATATAGAGTTAAGTGCCTAAAATTCTCAGGACTAGGGTTCTCCAATAGCTAAAATATCTGGACTTATCTCTAGGAACATGAAATTTCTGACTTAGTTTATTAAATCATATTCCTGTTTCAATCTCATTAGTCCTGACAATTAAGGGGGATGTTTGGATTAGCTTTCTTAAAGCAGCTTATAAGCTAAATTCAAAGCCAAAAGTTGGTGACGCCTAACTTTTGGCATTCGACTTTTGACTTTTTTCTTACTTTTTAGCCTTAAAAAAAGAGCTTAAAAGCACTTTTTGTATTTACCAAATACTTCCAAATCTAAACAAAGCTTAAAAGCCAAAAATCACTTGATATAAGCTAATCCAAATACCCACTAAGCTTTTGAACGTGATTTCTATAAGAAGCTGGGAACCTTTAGTATGATGTTTGATGAAATGCAATATTGATATGTGGTTTAATATTTAAGATAAACCATTCATAATCAGCATTGCATTTAATGTGGGTTGTGCTATGGAAATAATTTTCAGTAATAACCTAATCATGCACTAAGATGCAAAACAAAGGTGGCAAAATTGATACCCCAATGACATCTAAGTCTTGTATTTTGTCCCTTCTTAAAATAGAATACTTAGATAGGGAATGTCCCCTTCAAATCAAGTAAACTTTTCAACTTTCTTTTTGAAAGTTTGATTTTGTTATCCCCCCCGATAAAGTGTTATTATTAGTATCCTCATCCAGTTCAAAAACCAACCTAATTAACATCATGATGACTTGCAGATATACACCTATGAAGAATCAAATCAGCATTCCGGGGCATTTGTTTTCCTAATTGGGCAGCTTTTTGCCAGCATCCCTTTCTTGTTTCTCATCTCCATTTCGTCAAGTCTGGTCTTCTATTTTCTTATTGGACTGCGAGATGAGTTCAGTTTGCTGATGTACTTTGTGCTGAATTTCTTTGCGTGTCTATTGGTAAATGAGGGGCTGTTGCTGCTAGTTGCTTCCATTTATCAAAACATCTTCTGGAGCATCTTAAGTTTTGTGTCCATACAAGTAAGTTCTACCTTAAATTTTATTTGCAGGATATGATTTACTCTAGGATGAGTTGCCAACACATATTTTGCCTTTCTCTTTGTCGTAATATTGCCATATTCTATTGATTGGAAAATCTACAGTGAATGTGTCTGTGTAAGTTCCTAGTTTGTCGAAAGGGTCAATTTTTATGATACGGGAAATCAAGGAAGTTAGGCATTTGACATGTTTGCAATTGTAATGTTATATTGGATTGTTTTATTAGGAGTATAATATTTTAATATCATTTTCTGCGAGCTGAGTCCTAACTGCCTTCATTCAATGGTTATCTTATCATGTTTCAGGTGATAATGATGCTTTCTGCTGGCTTTTTTAGAACCAGAAATGCTTTGCCTAGACCAGCATGGCTGTACCCCATTTCTTATATTGCTTTTCATACTTACTCTATCCAGGCAAGTTTGAGACTTGGCTTGAATTCAAAGTTAAATTACATGTTCTTGATCATTGATTATCTCTGAAGTATACTTAATAAACTTGTTTGTTTGCCAGGGACTGTTGGAGAATGAGTACAATGGAGCTTCTTTTGCTGTTGGGCCGGTGAGAACCATATCTGGTTATGAGGCTCTGGAAAATGTATATGATATATCTGATAACAGCAACTCTAAGTGGAAAAATTTACTGGTGCTGTTTGTTATGGCTGTTGCATACAAAGTTCTTGTTTTTATTCTGCTGAAGTCCTGCATCTGGAAAAACCTCTCTGTTCACAAACTTTTCCGCTGTAACCAAACATAAAGGATTACAAATGGATGCTTTCAGTTTCAGTTTCTTGGAGTTTAATGCTTATAAAATTGGTGATTTAGAGCATGGGAGTTCACTTTTTTACAAATTTCGTACACCTGGTATGAATACTGCATCATTTGTCTTTATAGTTGGTGCGTGCACAGCGAAAAGTGTAGAAAAAAGATCTTCTAAAGTATTTTTCAAGTAACTTTTCTGAAGGAAGTTTATGTCTTATTCCCTTCGGTCCATTATAATTATCGTGTTTACTAAAAATAATTATCATTTTAAGAGTTAAAGACATATTTAATGGTTATAGTTTTCACTTTTATCATATAAATATGCAGAAAAATTAATGTGGGGTGGTGAAAAAGAGGGTAGTATGAAGTTGAGATCACAAAGTAAATAAGAATAATTTGATCAAAATACTTTTTTAGTTGATGTTATCTTAAGAACGTACAAATGAAAAACATGACAAGTAAAATGGATCAGGAGTGAGTAATAGACTAATGTGATATAGTCTTAAACGTAGTGAGGGAGTTGAAGACTAACATGGTAGCAGACTGCCTATCACATGAGAAAAGGGAATAACGATATTTGCTTCATCCATTTTAAAATAAGTGTCCGTTTAGCAAAAATATTTATATCAAACTACAATCTTTCACGGTGTTGCTATAGATGTTTGGGAATATGGGGCGATAGCGGAAACGTGATAAGGATTGTCTAGTGTAAATTACCTTTTCTAGATGATTTGCGAGTTATTGCATAGAAGTAGGGGTTTATCTATGCACACCCTAAGGGTAGCAGCTGCATGTATAGGTTTCTCACATGATTTGATTTGGTATTTGAAATATGATTGATGCTATATAAATTGGGACATAGAGATTTGTATATCTTAGTGACGGAAAAAATATACTTTTGTTCACACGTAATACTTACACTAAACTAAGGAAGATATGAAAAGACATTTCTCCCTTGCGTACCACCATGTTAGAATTATTTCTTTTTGGGTACACTTGCACCACCATGTTAGAATGCTACCCAGAGTACAGACTGGTACATTATTTTGCACGTGGATTACTATTTACTAGTTACGAAGGAACTTTTCAATTATATTGTTTGTTATTTAAACATCAAAATAAACTAATTAAATAATAGTTCTTCGAAAGTACGTGCCAATTATACATTAAAAATAGCTCCACATATCTTCGACATCAATCTTTTGATCATGAACCTTTTCCCCTCTTTAGTCCAATTCATACCTAAATAATGTTCATCAACTTAGTGACTCCACTACAAAAATTAAAAAAAAATACAGAAATTTATCGATTTTATATTATTTTTCAGCATGAATTAACCAAACCTATGTTTCCTTACATAATATAGATTTCAAACATTCATAATAAAACATGTCTCCTTGCATAGTATAGATTTTAAACATTCATGATGCGAATGTTAATGAATTGAAGTGGCTTATCTATCGATTGATTGATTGAATCATATTTCCAGGGATTGTGACAAATATTTTACTATTTATCAATAGATTAGCAATTAAATATAAGAAAAATTGTTAGGTACAAGTTATTTAACAATAGGCAAATGCTGAATTTTATAGCTGATTTTATTTTATTTCATAGTAACATTTATTTGAGGTTTGGCAATTACAATTTTAACAGACTTACTTTTTTTTGAAAGATTTGAAAACTAAAGTTTGGAAATCATTTCTTTTTTTAAAAAAGAAACATTTAAAATGCATTCT
>JAOTQR010000092.1:22361924-22372028 GCA_025774065.1 Solanum ossicruentum | reverse complement strand
TGATCCCTAGTTTAAAAGTTGGTTGATGCATTTACTCTTGTTGTTGACATAAAATCTAAAATGTGAACTCAAAATTCAACACTTCTTTTATTGACCTCATCACACTTTGTCTTTATCTCTTTATTTGGTACCCCTGCTATTTTATGGGAATATAATTACTTTATCCTTCCATCTTTTACCCGTTAATTGTACTATTTTAAAATGTTCGATAAATTTTATTGAATTTATAAAATTAATAAATAATTTATTATTTTATGTCTTTTCACTTTTATTGTTAAATATATTTATTTTTCAATACTTAAATACCTCCATCATTTACTATTTCGTATCCTTGTTAAGTATTTTGAAAATTCAATATGACTTTTATCTAAGTTTATGATAATTCTCATAGTATATTAAAGAGAGAAGTATTAAAAATATCATTAATCTTAGCGCAAGTTATTAGATATATCCCAAAACTATTGAAAGTATTAAAACACTTATTTACTTGATTAACTAAACTAAAAAACACCCCTAATCTATCAAAAGTGTGAAAAACACCTCTTAACTTGATAAGAATTTATTGATATACTTCACTTATATTGAAAGATTGGGTATATTTAAGTTCAGTTACGGGAAGGTTTTCTTCAACCATCTTAATGAGAAAACGAACTTTCAAGGTTGTCATTTTGCAATGAAAGCTACACCAGTCCTTCTCACGCAATCTTTCATTCTTTCTATTCTCAATACAACAAAGTAAACAAATTATAAGTAATTTTCAAATTTCTATTTTCCAAATTCAATATTTTTTTCTCCGCGGCCGGTGCCTCTGCTCCCCTTGTGCAGTTTATATTTTGTACTGAGTACTATTTTTCTTTTAAAAAATATTAATTATGTACTTTTTTTAAACTAAATTTATTCTTATAATTGGTACTATTAAATTTTAAATCTAAAAGATTACTCACCCTATTACTCTGTTTCATTTTATTCCATCTTTGTTGATTTGTTACTTCCTTGGCAAATAGTTGGTGTTAGTGATCAGTAATGGTCGCGATGATGGTTGATATTATAGTGAATGGCGTAATAACGGCGACCGATAATTGTGATGGTAACGATGATTGATAATGATGGTGGAGGAATATGTGGTGATAAATAATATGCGGTAATGATGGTGGAGGAATATGTGGTGATAAATAATATGCGGTAGCAATTGACAGTGGTGCTAGGCTGCTAGCTGTGATGTACTGGTGCAAGAATATTCATTCATTCAACAATGATTTATGTAAAATTCCATTTATTGAATAAAACGACTTCAATGAGATACTTTGTAGTTCTCTTAAAATGAACAAGACAGTAAATCCATGATGGCGTGAAATCCCAAATTCTTAAGAAAACATACCATTAGTACAACACAGACAAAACAACAAATTGTAATGTCTATGACTTTATGTATGTAATGCATCATGCAGGCTACTGCTAGCCTAATACTCCTCTCGCTAAACGCTACAATGACTTGGACAACAAAACATTGCACCACAGAAAACATCAGCCAGTGTCGTCGCATCGTGACCACGATCACTTGTTCTCTATGGCATAAAAAACTAGGCATGGTGTCGCACCAACACTGTAGCTGCTGTGGGCCTGCTGCTGATGTTGACCAATTTCTCTTCGGACTAATCTGTTAGCCAAGAGAGACAGCCATGTTATGACTTGCTAGTAGTACTAACTTGGGATGTCTACTTCACTCATCCCCTAATCCGGCCTTCGCCTTCAAATGCAGCTTGAAGTCCATAATGTCACCTTCCCACCGCGTCACAGTTTGATTTTCACATACCCATATCTCGTGGGCAACCTGGTTTATGAGCCTGAAATCATGACTAACAAGAACCATGCCGCCGTCCCATTCATTTAAAGCCTCAGCAAGTGAGTCAATTGTCTCGATATCAAGATGGTTGGTTGGCTCATCGAGAAGCAGCATGTGAGGTTGCCTAAAAGCTAACCATGCAAATATTACCCTGCTACGTTGACCATCTGACAAGTTCCGCATAGGCATTACTTGAGCTTTACCAGTAAGGCCAAATCTCCCAATTGATGCCCTCATCTTCTCCTCCTCATTCCCAGGATACTCTTTTATCATGAATTGAAGCGCAGACAATTCCATGTCAAGCTTCTCAGCCAAGTGCTGGTGGAACTGAGCAATCCGCAGGTGATTATGCCGCCTAACCATGCCATCAAGGGGAACTAAATCCCCCATCATCAGCTTAAGTAGCGTGCTCTTTCCAGCTCCATTAGGCCCCACTAGTGCTACCCGTGAATCAAGGTCTACACCAAAATCTAGGTTCTTGTAAATGAGATTATCAGGTGTATAGCCAAATGTTACTTCCACAAACTGCAGAACAGGAGGGGGAAGTTTGCCAACATCAGGGAAACGGAAGACTAGGACCTTGTCCTTCACCACCTTCTCTGTAAGCCCTCCACGCTCCATCTTAGCTAGTGTTTTCTCTTTACTTTGTGCTTGACGAGCTAGTTTGGCTGATCCGTGTCCAAAACGAGCAATGTACTCCTTCATGGAAGCAATCTGATCCTGCTCCCATCTGTATTGTTTCATCTGATTTTCTTCCAGCTCCTGACGGGTTTGAACATATTGATCATAATTACCGGTGTAGAGCTTCAACTTCTTATTTTGCATATGGATGATGTTGGTACACACACCATTTAAAAAATCCTGCGAGTGTGAAACAACCACCAGAATACGGTCGAACTTCTTCAAGGTTTCTTCTAACCATACACAAGCCTCCAGGTCTGCATTCAGGAGAAGAACATCATGAACATGTCAAATTAAAGAAAATCTGTAATTGAAGAATTTAGTAACCCTTCCATTAGATCCATTACTGTAAAGAGACGACAATATATTATAGCACCCTGTATTCCCTTTCAGTTAAGAGGGAGCTTCTCATAACTACTTAGCAGAGTGAAACACAAAGATACACCAGAAGAAATGCTGTAACCAGAAGTAACACGTCTAAAGTCCCATATTAAGTACTGTGATGTCAGCTGTCACCATATTCATTCGTTCAGGATGAAATTTAACAATGAAATCCATTCGTCCACTTGGACCATTTAGAAGACGGAAGGGAAGATTCAGGGTTTGGGATATGCTCCATTAGCTCTTATGCAGGTGGCTTGGAGGGTGATGAATAGGAGCACTTTTGATGGAAATGAAATTAATATTGTACAGTTGAGGTTCCTATTTGGATTAAATTACCTTCTGTACTTGATTTCTTCTTGGAGCACCCATGAACTTTCTATTTGTATTAAATAATGGGACTGTTTTGTAAAGAACCACTCAGAAGTGCAGGGTCTCTTTTGTTGGCATACCTCTTGTATTAAGGGAGTTCTCCCCATTATTGATAAATATATTCCTTCCTTGATTGAAAGAAAAACCAATGTATGTATATACCAAACCAAGCATGTTGCATCCCACGACACAATATCTCACATACCAGAAAAAATGAAATAGAAGATTACCAAGATGATTGGTGGGCTCATCAAGCAACAAAATGGTTGGATTCATGAACAGGGCCCTTGCAAGAGCAATCCTCATCCTCCAGCCACCAGAAAAATCTCGTGTTTTCTTTTCTTGCATTTTCTTGTTAAATCCAAGACCAAACAAGATTTCAGCTGCTCGCTTCTCAGCAGTTGATGCGTCCAAAGCTTCCAAACGCTCATAGATGCGTTCAAGTTGCTCTCCACCACTATCATCCTAAGGATCGACACAAGACGAGTCATCACATTTGCCACAAAAAAGTTAAAGATAAAGCCCATGGAATAGAATGTCAATTTCTTATTCATGGCACAACACCTGAGCGACCAAGATTTCAGCTTCTTTTTCCAATCTCAACCTCTCTTCATCGCAACTAATAACAGCTTGAAGTGAGGACATGTCAGATGCTTCAATTTCCCGCGTTAGATGAAAGATATCCATATGATCTGGGATGGGAAGTTCACGACATCCTATAGCAGAAAGAAGAGTAGACTTCCCACAGCCATTAAGCCCAAGCAAACCATAACGCCTGCGAAATTAAGATCCCAGAATTTGAGAATCAGCTATACCAAGGAAACAGCCATACAAAGAGATGACAAACCTTACCTGCCATAGTTGAGCTCCAGTTCAGAATCAACTATAAGATCATGTCCATGGAAAGTAAGTGATAAAGATTCTATCTGCAAACAAAGAGCATGAGAATAATTTAGGTCATGCATGAAAGAGAGAACTTACTGTATAATAATCTTTTTTTTTAAGTTATAGTGAGGACATGACCGTATATAGAAGGGTGTGGAGGACGCATATTGGGAGAGAAAGTTAGGTGTTGTCTAGCTTAGGGTGGCTGGTGTTTACTACGGTACTAGTTATTTTTGTTGGAAGTCTTGGATTCTGATTTTTATTGTTGTTTATTATTGTTTTTAATAATCTATTCTAGGACGTTTATTGTGTTTCAATCATCACGTTGTTTTATTATTGTTTTTGGCTCCTTCTCGGTAGACTTCGCACTGTTACCTTGTTACTAGCTATATTCTCTTCACAATCTCCTCCTCCTTTGTACTAGAGCCGAAAGTCTTTTTGAAACAACCTCTCTACCTCAACAAGGTAGAGATAATGTATCATTTTTATTTTTTAGAAAAAAAAGAGATAGTAGTAAGGTCAGCATACATTCGACCAGGTCTACATATATTGGGATTTTCACGGTGTATATTGCTGTTTAGTGAGTCCAAAACATGAACAGGATGCTGCTTATATTCATGAGAAATGAAAGCCATAAGCAACTTCCCCAATCAAGACCACTGTTTTTTAACCCAGAAATCTCCAAGGCCAGTCGCGCATATTTCAAAATTCAGGGAGGGCCCACTCCACTACCCTTTTCCACTTAATACCGTGATTTTGTCTGAAGTAGGCAATGGCAGACCATATATACTATAGTGGGTACTTAAGCACCCATTATTCTTCAGCCAATGTATTTACATAGGAAACTAGTTTTAAAAAATGACAACAGGCGCAGCGAGTACCACCCAATCTATAGAATAGTTTTGAGTGTTTTAATGGAATGGACAAAAGAGCTTTGCAATTCTGCAGTAGGGTTTAAATCTGTGGGTACAAATTTAACTATCAGCTTAATGATTATTGCCTCTTCTTTTCTTTTTTCCTACAAAGACTTTACTTGCTTTTCCTTCAGCCTTTTGTTTTCCTTGTAGAAGAATTCCCCTGTTCCCTTAAGCACACTAACCAAAAGCACAAGTGAAATAAGTTTAGCACCTACTGTTTTAAAATTTTGAGTTCGTCACTAGTTACAAATTCCAACCCATGGCGTGCGTCTTATCCACATAACATATGTTGTGCTCTTATCACTAGGCCAATCCCTTGAGGCTTCGAATATTGATTGATTTACCACAATTTGGACAATCACACAACTCAATAATACCCAAGTAAACAAACAATCAAAGAATTGTAATGCCACTTGCTTGCGCTGAGAAGTAATGACAGGACACAAACCCAAGAATTAAAAAAAGATATCCCTGTTAAGACATTTTCTATCTACACACAGGCAAGTTGTCAGGATTAACAAAATTGATACGAACTCTGTAAGCACAAAACCAGAGCACGTCTGAGCAAAACTCAATACAAACTCTGTAAACACAGAACCAGAGCATGACCAAGCAAATATACAGCTCTTCATTTGATATTGACCTCTCATTTCGTAACAAAACCACAAAAATCACTAAATTTACCAGTCATTTGTAGCAGAGTAGGACCATGGTTTCATTTATTTAAGCATTTAAAGATGTGTTTTTTTAGAAAAAAAAAGGCAGGGTGTTAATAGTTCAGGTTAGTCAGATTTTTCAGGAGTTTCAGGCTTTCAGCCAGTCATACTGTTCATTTTTCCAAATTTTGGTTTTTCCATTAGTTTTCTCATTTTTAAAAAATACTTTGTTTAAATCTCTTTTTTTTTATTTTATAAATATTGCAGATAACATTACATTGGCGTATATTAGGGCAATAAAGGACATGTATGATGGAGCCAAGAATCAAGTTGGAATGGTTGGGGGAGAATCGAAGCATTTTCCTGTTGAGATAGGGCTGCATTAAGGATCTTTACTGAGCGCTTTTCTTTTTGCCTTGGCGATGGATGAGTGGACATGATTTGTTCAGGAGAAGGTTCCATTCCATGATATATGCTCTTTGTTGATGACATAATATTGATTGATAACACATGGTACAAAGTTAATGATAAGTTGGAGATTTAGAGACAAACTCTAGAGTCCAAAAGGTTCAAATTGCGCAGGACCAAAATAGAATACTTGGGATACAAGTTCAGCGTTGCGATGGATGAAGTGGACGAGGAAATAAGGCTTGTCACTTAGCCTATTCCCAAGAGAGAGCTTTAAATATCTTGAGTTTATTATCCAGAGTAGTAGGGACACGAAAATGATGTCATGAATCACATTGGAGCAGCATGGATAAAATAGGAGTTTGCCTCTAGAGTACTATGTGATAAGAAGGTACCACCTAAACTTAAAAATAAGTTCTATAAAGTGATGGTTAGACCGTCCTTGCTATATTGGTTAGAGTCGCAGTTTGAGGCTAAGAGGGCAACTAAGCAAATTTGGAAAGAAAACCCTAAAATTACCCTTTAACTTTTAGAAAACTAAATTGGTCACCTTCTTTAAGAAATTACAAAAGGTGACGCCTTTCTCGCCATTGTCGCCATGGCATGGCCTTTTTAAGATCACATCGCCACAAAGCTGAAAAGGCAATGGGACCCAAACCATTATTCTTTTCTATTCATTATTCTTTTTTATTACCAAAGAAAATAACCAAATGCAGATAGCGCCTCGCCTCGCCTCTTGTCATTGGCAACAAGGTGATTGCCTTTTACAACACTGCCTAAATCTCACTTGTGGGATCTCACCGAGTATGTTATTGTTGTATTTTATAGGCAATAATACAAGCAAAATATTTGGTGGAAAGCAACTAGTGCACAAGCCAAAGTAGAGACCCCCATGGCTCATGTCCCTGGGAACACATTTTAGAGTTATGGGGGAGTTCCAACACAAGTCTTCACTTAAGTTGGGTAATGGCGATCATACCTCTTTCTGGGAAGATAGGTGGTTAGGCGCAGGAAATCTGAAAGATGATTTCCTATTGCCAACAATCAGGAATTTACTGTTTTCCAGTATTGGCAAGACAACCCCTGGACCCCACAGTTCAGAAGCGAGTTCCAAGACTGGGAGTTGAATGACTTGTCGGGATTGCTTACAAGATTATCAAATATTAAAGTCAACTCCCGTTTACACGGCAAACTGGAATGTGGAGAATTTTTTTAAAAAAAGCATATACGGTCAAAAGGAAATATGACAATCTATGTTCTAACAAGGAATTGATAGACAAATGGCAATGGAAGCATAAATGGAAAACTAAACTACCTCCAAAGATAGTTTGATTTGTCTGGACTACCTTGTATGAAGCATGTAATCTCAGCAAAAGAAAAATTCAAGTTGTAAATGAATGTTACACGTGTCATCAGACAATGTTGGAGAGTGTTACGCATATTTTTGGACTATTCCTTTTAATGAAATCTACTTCATCAAAAAAATAAGATGACAATTTCTACAAATTTAGTGCAAAATATTGTTAACTTGAAGCAATCAATTAGGAGACGGCAAAAGGCCGAAGCAACAAAAATCAAACTGAAAGGAGCTAGTGCACACCCTACCATTCATCTAGAAACTATATAACTACAACTCCAAAGATATCTATTGTTAACACGATTTTTTTTTAATTATTAAAATCAGCAATCACAGAAAAACAGAAACAATTTTAGACTTTCCAAACAACATAGCCATAGTGCCAAATAGAGAGACAGATAGCATCTTATTTTCAGAAATTGTTTGAAAAGATTTCCGATTCATATATTTTCAATTCCCCGCCACCACCAGGGGCAGAGCTGCAAAAACCCAAAATGGTCAGTTGAACACCATCATCGGAAAAGTTTTCCCGTTATATAGGTTAAATACAGATATTTTGATATATATCAATGATTAAACATCCTTGATACAAAAATCACTCATCCATATTTTAAAAGTATAAATATGCTTGACAAAAATGTTAGCTCCGCCGCTGGCCACCACAACGCACAAAAGTCATAAACACTAACTAGTAGTATAACATAATTAATGAATCAAAGTTGGATCTTCCAGTGCTTAAAAGGTTGAAAATCAAATTTCGGAACATCAATTCCAGAATAACTAACCCGAATATCTCTGGAAAGTGGATGTGAACACAAAACACCAGTACAAGTCCGATCAGACAACTGAATTTCTCCTACACCATTAGTTAATTCATCAACGCTGTTACTCTCCGCCGGGGAAGCTGTCACAGCCGCTGCCGCCTTCATCGCCGCCGCCTTAGACTTACCTCCTCTCTTGGCAGCTGCCGCTGCCTTCTTCTGCGCCTCTCTCTTCTTACTAGCATCCGACACCATCTATCAATTTTCAGGAAAAAAAGAACACTCCGATCTGAGAAAAGAAAAACCACAAAATATACAGAAACAAACTACAATACTGTGTAATTCAATCGCAATAAAGAAAAACTTACTTTGAGAAAAGATGTATAAATCGACAGATTTCGCGATGATCAGATGTGTATTAAACTTCTTTTCCTCTGATTCTAGTTGGGAAGATGAGG
This sequence comes from Solanum ossicruentum, assembly GCA_025774065.1. Lineage (NCBI taxonomy): Eukaryota > Viridiplantae > Streptophyta > Magnoliopsida > Solanales > Solanaceae > Solanum > Solanum ossicruentum. The sequence continues at coordinate 22,363,309 of JAOTQR010000092.1, read as the reverse complement.
GTTTTTGAGCGTTGAAGAAGATGTTGGATGAATATTTATAAGAAAAGGGTGGGAAGAAGATGATACACGTGTCAGTTTTATTGTTGAGGTTCAGGAGAATTTGATCGGTGATTCTTTGAGAATTGAGACTTCTCTTCTTATTTAAGTTGCGTAAATTGACTAGAGACTGGAAATGTCACACTGATAATGTGTTACGGGGACATAAATGCCATTTGGCAAAATTTTCCAAAAGGGAGTAAAAATATTAAATAGCTAATTTAGGGTGATTGAGGATTAAAATAAAGGTAATTTGCCAAATTTAAAATGGTCTTTGGATTTTCTATCCTCCTTATCTAGTTCGTGTTATATTTTGAAAATTTTATTCAAATTGGTTTAATCCTAGAAATGATTTGAAAAAAAGTAAATTTTCATTAACAATACGATAGTATTTTTATTTTGTGTTTCAATTTTTGACTAAATACGAAATGTAAAGATGAATAAATGAAAATGTTTGGACTAAAATTTATCAAATGAAATAACACTATCAAATATATTTGTTTAAGATTAAGAAACTGTGCATGCAACAAATTTTGAAGTGCTGAAAATTAACTGAAACATTAAAAGGAAGAAAGCAAAAAGAAAATTGCAATTTTATTAATGTCAGTACAATTCAGTTGTTTTTTAAAAAATAAAATTCTTAAATTTTTTGTAATTTGAAGCCCATCGATAAGTTCTTTTTGAGATGTAGTATGATTTGAATCTTCTAGAGATATATTCAATTACTAAATCTTGAATTATAGAATGATTTGAATCTTTTAAGAATATATTCAATTTGTTAAACAGAACTTGATGATTTCAAATTGATCAGCTCAGCCACAAGTAATTTGGGAGAGAATATAATAGATAAATTAGTAGATGCAATTCCTGTACATTGAGAGAGCGGGGACCATGAAAGGAATGCACAAAAAGAGGCCAAAGGGAAGTGGAAAGAGTCCCTCAGTTTGTCTATCTAAACCTGTAGTCTGTGGTGCATCTCAGTGTTTCCCAGTTTTTGTCTACACTCAAGCAACTGCCTCCACTTTAAATGGAGATTTCTTGTATAAACTTGGCTCAAGGTTAACTTTTTCTCTTTGCAAGAACGTAACATTAACAGATACAAAAAATGAAAAAAATAAGGATTCGTAATGTAGGGATTATTTTTAAATTGTGTTTGATTTAAAATACTTTAAGAAAATTCTTTTCAATTATGTCCTTCAACTATAATGAGATTTGTTATTTCATGTAATTAGATCAAAAAATTTATTATCTTATATTATGTAATTATAAACTCACAAATAAATAAAATTTATAAGCTAATTTATTTAAATAAATTTACTAGTACAAAATTACAAATATAAAATTTATAA
>JAOTQR010000092.1:22350007-22361824 GCA_025774065.1 Solanum ossicruentum | reverse complement strand
ATTTATTTAAATAAATTTACTAGTACAAAATTACAAATATAAAATTTATAAGCTAATTTATTTAAATAAATTTAATAATATAAAATTACAAATATAAAATCAAGAAAATAAAAAAGTTAGAGCCATATTTTTGTCTTTACCTATCTAATCCCATGTATTAAATAGAAGGGATTAGCTAATTCCTCCAAATAGAAGGTATTAGCTAATACCATGTAGGGTATATTAACTAATCCATGGATTAGCTATACATAAACCCAAAATTCATACCAAACAAAATATTAAACAATACTCATCCTATAATTCATGGATTAAGCCACTAATACCTCCTACCAAATATCCCACATGTGTAATAACTCCCAACAAATTAATGGCTGCAATGTGATAGTTATACTTCTTTTCTTGTCTCTTTGTAATAACATCACTATTTTTATGTGCAGCAAAGATTAAAATAGGCTTTCATTTGCGTTTAAACTCAAATATTGTGAAATTTGAAAAAAAAAATGTAGTGTTTAAAAAACAAAACAGAGAGAGAATTGAAAATGGTATTTAAAAATTAAAGTCACGTTTGGACATGGACAAAAATTTGAAATTCATTTTAAATTTTTCCTAAGTGGTTTGAAGTGAAAATTGTGAAGACAACTTCTTTAGAGCTTTCCAAATTCGGGAAAATTGCATATATGCAAGCAGTTTTACAAAATAATACTCCAAGGAAAAGTGAAAAATGCGTGGCCAAATGAAAACGATTAGTAGTGAAAAAAAGATAACTGCCCCTCCAATTGCAAGCGAAAATGGGCAGCCTACTTTAATTTGTACTCAGTAGTTATTTCACTTATCAATGTCAAATTATATGAATTTTGATTAAGATGTACTTTTTCATCATATCAATATAAAAAATTGCAACTTATAACATTTTCTATATCGTTTTCAATCATTTAAATTTTAAATTTCAAATATTAAATTTATCTTTAAAATTTAGTCAAGTTACCTGAAAAAGTGAAATATTGACCAGCAAAAATGAACAGATAGAGTATTATTTATATACGGAAAAGCAACTAATCACTATAGTTGTACCAAATGAATGGACCAATATACACTAATGACAGCATAAGCAGACAATAAAACAGTAGAAAATCAAGTACCTATATGACATATAAATATAAAACATGTCTCCTACTATCCTAAATGACATTCACTGATCTCCAAACAAAAGTTTTACTAGCCAATTCAACAAAAATAATTAGCTTTCCTATAGGCTAATCACATTTACATACTATAGATAATTGATCAATATTCATCTCCAGCTTTCCTATTGTTTATTTACATATTTTTGTACTCCCTGATCACATAATAGTGCAAGCATTAGCATTCTCGTCACTGAAAAGTTGAATAGCCTGAATTGCAGTGGCATCCATGTCTTGATACTCATATACATCCTTCTTGTCTCCGCCGCCTTCCCCATCCTTCCCTTTTTCATTTTCCTTCCCTCTGCCACCGCCTCCGCCTTCTTTCTTCTCTCCCCCCTCCTTCTTCGGTGGGACAATTTGTACGTCTTTCTTCAGCTGCTTCTTCAGTGTCTCAACCAATTCCTTCATGTCCATTGAGCCTGTCACTGTTACCAACTCCTTTTCATGGTCTATTTTAACCTCCTTGTAACCTGCAATGGCAGTGAACATTCCATTCAGGAAGCAACTTACAGATGAAAAACCATAGTTAGAATGGACAGAGTAAGAAGAAAGTTGAATAATCAATCTCGCCTCTGTTCTTAGTGATAGTCTTGTGAATCTTCTGGATACATCCTTCACAGTGAAGATGCAATTTCAGAACCGTAGTGGTAATCGGAGGCTACATGGATAATTAATCAGTAAGGCTAAACTGCGCCAAATCCATTAAAGACAAAAAGAAGAAGAAAACAGAAACAGAGTGAAAACGACGCAAACAGATGGGTGCAGAATATTGAGCAGAGAATATGCAGCGAGTAGCATCACCTCTTTCAATTTGGTTTTCTTGTCGTCTCCTTTGTTACCCTTCGAGTCATTCTCATTCGGTTTCTTCTCTTTGTTGCCAGCCTTTGGTAAAGGAGAGATGAGCTGTACCGGTCTTTTCATCTTCCGCTCCACCTTCTCCTTTAGCTTCAACGCATCCACTTCTCCGATAGCCGTCACCTTATTGGTATCGCAATCACAGGTCACCTTCTCCACGCCTTTTCAACCAGATATTAGGAAAATCAGACACGAAGAACGAAAGCAAATAACAGAGAAGAAGTGATTCACCATAATCTGTCTAAAATGTAACTTGGAAGCAAAAAGAAGAAGGAAGAGAGAGCAATATTAGGATAAGAATCAAAAGGCATAATAATGGAATTTACCTTTGAAGCTTCGAACGGCTTTGAGAATCTTACGGACGCACCCTTCGCAATGAAATTCCACTTTCAAAACCACACTTCGGTTGTCTTGTTTATGCGTTCCTCCTTCCTTCTCCAGCTGTTGATCTTCACTCTTCATCTCGCCTTCAATGTTCTTGCTGCTCTTATTCTGCAATATCAAATCAGTGATACAGAACAATGAGAAAAATGGGGAGTCGATTTTCAAATCCTTACCTTACCCATTGTAGTTCCAATGGAGAATCAAACTAGAAACAGAGAAGGGGTGGAAGTGTATTTATTGGGGGTAGGGCTAGGTAACTGGAGGAAAAAGGGCTCGGTTGTACGGGATGAAAGTTCAGTGAGTGGTGGAACGGCCATGTACGGAGTGGCCATAGGCCATGTCATGATATGGTAGCCGCGTTGGCATACATATGTATATTTTAATTTGTTTACCTTATTTGAATTTTACGTGAAATTTAAAAAAATAATCTTTCTAATTATAGTACAGTAATAAAATTATTTTATCCTTATTCAGAGGTTTGTGATTAGACTATTTTATCCTTACCCGGAGGTCTTAATTTTGTTCTGAGCTCTAAAGATTGTGTGAAAAATTAAAAAAAGAAAAAGAAATTTAAAAGGATTAAAAGAGGTTTAAATTTTATTATGTTAAATTAAAAATATATCAAATATGCCAAATTGTCTTTCATATCACGGAGGAATTATAATAAATGAGATAATAACAGTAAAATAAGTTAACTTACCAGCATCTGAAAAAATATTACCTTTTTTTTCAACTAAAAGAAATATTTACCAGCTTTATCGTGAATTTCGTTCAATTTGCTCTATGTTCATGCTGGATTCATGTCTTTAGCAATTGAGAGAGAAAGAGAAAAAGAGAATATTCTATAATTTTAAATTATATGATAGTCTTTTAGTCTTTTTTTTTTTAAAAAAAATGTCATATTTTCATATTTTGAAAATATTGAAGTTTAACTTCACTCATTTTAATCTTAGTTACGTGATCTTACCAACATAGAAATATTGTGTTTTAAAAGGTACATTTGGTTTTCAACTTGAAAACCATAAAGCTAGTTTTCTTTTCAAAATTCTCACTATTTTCATGTCAAGGTGTCCACTTAATATATGTTTTCATTCTATAAATTTCAAATCCAATCAAATATGTACGGACATGCAACATGTAATGAATTTAAAGAATTAAACAATAAATTCAATACTTGCAAATGTTGAACACATTTTAACACTCTTCAAGGACAATCTTCATAGGCACAATTTTTTGGGGCTAGGTGGAACCAATATTTGGCTTTAGTGGAGTTCGCGTATGATAATAGTTATTATTTTATTTTTTTTCAACTTTAAATATCAATTTTTCACTTATTTTTTTATTTAATTTGAGCTATTCAAAAAATTAAGATGTGTATTTTTTTGAGGAACAACGTGAGAGCTTCATAAATTGATTTTGACACGTCATTTGTGATAAATTTTGATGTTTTTCTGTTGTATATGAAGTTGATTTTGAAAACTTTAACATGTAATTTCTACCTTATATTAGCTTCGTTTTTAAATGGTTTTCGTCATTGAATTTCTTATTACCTGCTGAACATTTCCATGTAAAAATTTTCAGATTTCGATGACTTTTTCTGACGACAAATTTTTTGGACCATTTTGTTCTTTTCATCCGAATTAATTGATTTTAGTGTCATTAGATTCGTTATGTCATTGTGATGTTATATAAGAATATATTTTGTAATTTAGAGTATAGTAGAAAGGGAGAAAATTCGAAATTGACATGATTCGAAACTTTATATAAGATAAATAGATTTAATTAATATATTTATATTAATTTTAAAATACATAATATAATTTTTCCACGAAAAATATCTAATTAATCACCTTAGGCTATGTGTAGCTATGCCACTGTCCACCACCCTAGTAGTGAGCATCTAAATGACACTTGGACATACTTAAGAAATGTGTATTCCTAAAAAATCTTAGAAGAAGAATCGATATTCGGGTTCAAAGTTAGACATGATAACTCTAATTCAAGCATTTAAGTTTGAGATTATCAATTCAAACTTCAAATGAAAATACTTACTCCACCCCATTTTATGCGGCATTTTTTGATTTGGTACGATATTTAATAAAAAAGAGAAGACTTTTGAAACTTGTGCACTAAAATATCCAGAGATATTTGTGTGGATGAGAATCATTTCATTAAGGGTAAAAAGAGAATTTTAAGATTAAATTATTTTCAATTAAAGTAAGATACAAAAAGGAAAGGATGTCACATAAAATGAGACAGAAAGAATATCTAAATTTTGTTGGCATAAATAATATGCAAATTTTGGAACCCGATTTTTTTTCAATTCCGAAGCATTTATACATACAAAATTATAGATACAAAAACCTAAAAACTTTGATTATTCCTTAAATCGACTCTCTATACACTTCTTCCGTAAAAATTTCCAACTGAGATAGTCCAACGTGAAATGAGTTGGGCTGAAGTGGGCCTTAAATAAACTGGTGAAAGAGGGGTTAAGTCCAAGAAGGAAATTATTGATGTTGTTGGGCTGAACTATTCACATATTCAGCAATTGCATCCAGTAGATAATTTGCACAAATAAGATTACTCTGGCCATTATTTAATTTTTATCACCATTTGTACATTTATACTATATTAAATAATTAACTAATATATATATAAGTGAGATTTTGTATCATGGTATGGACTTCTATTCATTTATTTCGTACAAGGTTTATTTTTTTTTTATTATTATTATTTTTATATTTTTGAATTGGGAACTGATACTACTATTTGACTGTTTTTGTATTTTATATTTATTTAATGTATTTTGTTTAATGGTATTTTCTATTTTTTTGAATGATTTTTGTATTTATTTAATGTATATAATTGTTTTTGTATTTATATAATGTTATTGTTTTGAATTATATTTTGTATTTATTTTTGCATTGTATGTGTATTTATTAATATGTATTTTGTATTAATTGTATTTGAAAACAACCAACAACATATATTCATCCTCCCTCCTTCTTGGCCTATTTCTCTTGAACTTACTATCCTCTCTCCTCCTGATACGTATTATTTTGATACAAATTAATTTATATTTTTTTTATTCGGAACTCGCGAAAAAAATACAACAAATACAAATACATAACAAATCAAAGTGTAGCTAGAAATTATAATTAGTGAAACTGTAGCTAAAGAGTGCTATGTATGGCCTAATGTTTACGATTTTTGAAAGTTTTCCATTTATGATATTATTGTATTATCCTTTTTTTAAGGGCTGGGGGAGGGGTGAGCACAATAAAACATCACTGTTTGTTCTTGATTTGACGAAGTGGAGAGGTTGGTAATTTATCTGTGTTTTTATTGGTTTCAATTTTTATTTGTATGTATGCATGCTTAAAAAAATATGTATTTATTTAAATTTTGAAGGAGCTTTTAAAATATGACTCTATAGTCCTAATCCAAAGGAGCTATAATATTGGTATTCAACATAAATCATAACGTTCAAGTATATGACACGAGTTATTGAAATTACTATGAAAGTTCTCTTGATAAATTGAAAACTAATGATAAACTAAAACATTCTTTCCCTCCAACACTAGAAGAACATAGAATTATTAATATGAGTTGCGATGCAGTAGTGTGAAATTGCTTCATTGTTAATCAGAAATTTTGGATTTGAGTCTTGAGTATGGAGAAAATTCTATTAGAAGCTCTACCCTATATGGGTCTTATAATGTGCGATTCAAATGTACTCGAAGCTTTAATGCAAACATCAGACACCAATAAGAAAAAAAGGATATATATATGAAGTACATTCAATTATTTTGTCTACTCTAATTGTCAAATAGAATGAAGTTAATTTGCATCTTTTGATAAGAATAAAAATTGACGTACTTATAAACTCGATGATATGAGATCGTAATATTTACGTAATTATTTATACTTGCATACTCAATGATACAAGTTACACATATAATAATTTTTTTTATATATTTTTTATTGATTGACTAAATACATACGTGTAAAACTAAACTAGTACACCTAAATAGTTGCTCATCCAATTGATTGGACTAAAAGTATCTTATGAATGTGCAATATATATGTACTCGTATAATTTATATATAACGTGTATATAATCATATATAATTAATATATAATCTATATACACTTATTAGAAAACTAATTAGTCAAGGAATACATCAATTATTGGTGTAAGAATATGTATATACATCTACGAAATATTTTCTTTCGTAGAATTTCTATTAGATAGTTGATATTTTCAGTGAAATGATTAAAACTGTCTTGTTCACATCCAAAATCTCATAATCCAATCACAATTCTAGATAGCTCATGAGAACGACCTCTATAGATAACGAGACATCCTTGACTTTTATTTTATGCAAATTTATGCTCTATGCACCAAAGACGTGGTTAGCTATAATATAATCGTTCATTTATTTTTATTTATTCATTATATTAAATATATTTTTATTTTTAGCTGTGACTAATAATATAAGTAAACTTCAATTAATATGAATATTATGATAAAATATTTACATCAATTATTATTTCTAAAGATGCATATAAAGTTCAAAGTAATAACCTATTATAATAAGTTATGTTGCAATGCAATGTGTGATTATATATAACTTAATTTCTACTTATGATAAGATTTAAATCTCAATTATAATGGTAGGACCGGTGATTTAAACCTACGAAAAGGAAAACACGACAACGCAAGTATGATATCCACAGATCCTTATAAGGTTTATGACTGGACACTCACTCCATGAGGATCGAGGGCCCCGTTTTACGTTATTAAGTCAGGATTAAATAAATAAATTAAAATGAAATGAGTAAATTTTTATGCAATAAGGTAATTAAAATGGTGGTATATCTGCACCTTCGGCCAAATATATACTTAAGGGACTAATTACATATTCTTTTTATGTGTTTTTAAAATTATCATCCCTATCATGTTTATGTCGCTAGTTATAAAATATTCTCAGATATATGAATTAAAATTAAGTTTAATTTATTTAAGATACAATTATTCAGGTGTGATTCACATGTTCCTAGAATATACTCCTTTCCCATGCACTTTATATATTTATATTTCAGATATATATATTTAATGTGATTGGAATATATTACACTCTCGTTAGCCTCTCTCTTTTTTTGTTCACCTATTTCCTTATGTCTATGCACTTCAGAATGTATTTGATAGTAAAACCATATATTCATTCAAATATATCTGACTTAAAATATAATATGAAATTATTAATTATTTTAAATAACATATAATTATTCCAAAAGTTAAGGAGAATTAATAAATAAAATATAAACATTAAAAAGGGCTTTTGGAATCTAAACAAATGTTTGGTGGGCCTCTTTGTCTCTTGATCCAATTTATCCACTACTTCCTAGTCTCTGTTGGGGTAATCTCTTTCTGTCAAAACGTGTTAAAAAGTCTTCTTGGACTTCCCAAAATGGGCCCCAAATCCATAAGACCACGTGTCGGCACAGTGCTATAATCCACGTGTCAATACGTGGTTAGCTGAATCATCAAATCCCCACGTGGAGAGACGATATACCACGTGCTGCTGCGTGCTTGTTGGACCCATATGCCCATGGATAAGGTGTACCTTTGTTGTAGTACTCTGTTTTTTTTTCTTAAAATAAATAATGACATCACTACCAAAATGGAAAAATACACCTTCATGGAAATATTTAATAGTAACGCCTCTCCAATCATATCATTCCATATCTCATTATTGATGATTTAAATAAAGAAAAGTAATGTATATTTAAAATATTTTTGCAATAACAACAAACAGCAATTCATCAAGTGAAATTTCATAAATAAAATCTGAATAAGATAAAATTTATGCAAATTTTACTATTAATTCATAGAAATAGAAAAATTATTTACTTACATTATTTTATATAAAGATAAATTAATCAATGTCTATGAATTTAAAGGTGACATAAATTAAAAATGTGTCGATTTGCACTTCCCACAACCAAGAGTCAAGAGGATGTCTTAATCGATGCCATCAATTTCGATCGTATGAAAAATACTTTATTCATTTTAAGATAGAGTGAAGAATTAATACAACTTAATTTTTCAGAATAGATTTCCCTCACTTTATTTGTTATTATTTATCTATGTCATATTTATGTAGAAAAAATGCAATAAAGAAAAATGCAATAAATATGTACGGAAATAGAACAATAAGTTGTATTCACGTATCAAATTATATTTATAATGTTTTTTTTAAAAGAAAAAATGCTGTATAAAATTTTTAGGAATTAAATCCATGCTATCGTAAATTTGACTTGTATATTGTGTGACGAAAGGCTAGCGATATACAATCCTTTTCAAGGAATATAGTATTAAAGTTCACTTTTGTTGGGTATTGATATACACATTTTTTTTCATCTTTCTTACTCATGGATTTCTGCAATTAACTTTAAAATGATCTTTAATTAATTATATCTTTGAACTTATAAAGTATTAATCAATTTAATTGTGATTATATAAAAGATGTTTTTGTTGATAAGAACCAAATGTTTACAAGGTTTTCCATGTAAAATGCTTTTGTAAGGTAGCCAACCTATTTGGAAGCACTTTTTCCTTTTAATTAAATTTTTTATATTAAACATATTTGATTATAGGATAGAAAAAATCTTTCTCGCTTATTTAGTAAAGTTAGGTTTTTGACCATAGTTATAAATGAGGATGCCGACTAGTAAATAGCGCAATGAAAGATAAGATGTATTTAAACTTTATTTCTATTTTTATTGAGAAGAGACTTTATAAGTTATGATATACATAAGTTTATGATTTTTTTTATCAAATTAAATATTTTAAATATATATTCTTTCAAATTGATCTAATATATTTGTTGACATCTATGCCAAAAAAGCAAATGATGTATTTAGTTAAATGCTGAGTTATTTATCTAAAAAAATTGTAACTAATTTTCATAATTATTTTTTCACACTGATGGACTTTAGAAATTTTATAATTTATTTGAGTGACTGTTTTTGATCAATCATAGATAGGCATGATAATGGGGCGAAATTTTTATACTGTCTTGCTCTGTCTCATTCGGTGTGATGATTTTTTTCATTTTCAACCTGTCCAGTCCCTCATAAACCCTTCCTTCTTTATTTTTTAATTGAATTTAGATTTTTTGCTAATTAATGTCTTAACAATTAATTAATTATTTTTAGTTGATTTTGTAACAATTATTTCTTAACCGTTACTTAAAAATTTCTAATTAATATTTTAATAACTAACAATTAAAGTCAATGTTTAATATAAAAAGTTTATATCTTTGATTTTTAGTAATTACAAAAATTAATTCTTCCAATTTCTATTTGATTTTTTAAATCGATAACCCGCCCCACCTTACATTAGTTTTAAAAATAGTTACTTCAACCCACTCCGCACACGCATAGCTCTAAACCCGCCTCGCTCCATTGCCATTCCGGCTCAATAGCTTTGTAATCAAAGCAGCGAATGATCAATAATATATTACCTAAAGCATATCTTTGAATTGATTAGCTTTTAATGGACTTAATAATTTTTATAAAATTAGCATCATTATCTATTATTTAATGTACCTTTTATTTATTGAGTGGTCTAAAAACAGGAAAGACAGCTGGATAAGATATGACTATGAATCTCTCTACTCCTATATATAGCGCCTGCTCAGTGACATCAAAGAATATACTTAAGAATGCAGCTAATTCTTAGAGAAAAAATAATGAAGAAACCAAAATGTTGCCTTTATCTGCATTTGCACCTGCACCTGTTATATCTCTGAACTCTTTTTCTATCTTGTTTTTATATCCTCAAACTTTTTGTTTATGAAAAAAAAATGGAAGTAAATATCTTGAATGTTCCATTTCATTAGTAGTATTGTCGTCCTAGTCAGTGGCGGAACTATCCTTGTCTGATCGGAGTCAATTGACATTCTTTCGTAGATTTATATTATTTATTAAATTTTTTTGAAAATATATTTCAATGTTTCACCTAAGAAAGGGAAGTTGGAGAAATAAGGTGCAGGTTCAATTGCAGATGAATGTCATTTTGGATAATCGTGGAATATTGACAGTGACGAATTTAGAAATTTTTACACGAGCAAGGGAAATATTTGAGCGTCGCGCTTTGGATTTAACCCTACTATTTGAGGTAATTCTCCAGCCACTTTTACGATTCATTAAAAGGGGGATTTTTATTTTTTTTTGTAAATTTAGCTATGTGTATTGTATGATTTATTAGCCAATGAGATTTAATTGAATCCTTGCACACCGTACAATTATGTCTTTCCTTGAAGTAAGTGGTGCCCTAATATTAACAATTGGGGCTTAGTATATTTAGGGCTTTTAATAAATAGTAGTCTTTGATTTATGGTAGTTTCAATAAAAATATTTTCAAGCTGCTCTAGCGAAAGATAGGTGATTTTGATGGCTGATAGTAAATTTGATCTTCATTAATTAGCCGTGCTGCCCGCAGATCGATTACTCTCCTTTGAATGTGAAGCCCGTTTAGGTCAAGTAGCAAGCTATATGACTAGCTTACCTAGTGGGTTGACGGTAATCTAATTAATACTATACGGATGTTTCTAGAGGTGTTGATGTTATTTTGATAGAATAGTTGTTGCCTTTTTTGGTTTTTTTGAAAAGAAATATTATTACTTGTTGTGCTCTTTTACACTGTTTTGAGTATCGAATTGAGCTTGAATTTGAGGTACAAAATCGAATAACTATAAGGATCATTATATAGTGTATCGAGATTGAGCAAATGTAAGTACTAATTAATGTCTTCCTTATTTTTTTTAATTAATAGCATAAAGTAATTGATCTAAGGTCTTCCTTATTCATGCTGAAAATTTATGAGAGTTTCTAACAAAATTAAGGAGATCGACGACAACACTCAATATGTTTGATTTGTTTCTATAAGGTCAGACAATTGAATTAGGGTAGGTGTATTTTATGTAATTTTTCCTTTGAGGGATTGGGACCTAACGTTTTTAGAGAGTTACAGATCTATTTTTCATAATAATCATCTTTTATGATAACATGAGTATTTTATTTAAATATGAGTATTATATTTTACTATAGTGATTAAATTTTTTCTGAAATTGATTTTCCATACTATGTTAAAATTGTAGTGCCTAAAATTTAAATTTAAAATTTCTAATTAAACTTTAAAATTTTTAAATCGTTGAATCAATCTCTTGTCTTGCGTTCACGAGATTCAACGCCTATTTATATGCTTTAAAAACATATTTTACATGTATATGAGCAAAATATTCTATAATTATTTTATCGAGAAAGTTTGAATGAACACTCTCCCACCCCTAACTAGATCCGCCCCACTTAGGAGGGCACT
>JAOTQR010000092.1:22328875-22339692 GCA_025774065.1 Solanum ossicruentum | reverse complement strand
AAAATGATTTAATTTATTTGACAAGAAATTTAAGAAAATAAAAAGAATTTTTCAATCTTGTGATCCTAAATTAGAGTTATGTTAAATATACCAAAATATCATTAATCTTATGTTCTGAAATATGCCACGTGTAAAGTTAAAATCAAAATTTTGCCAAAATGGAACTGAAGCATTCTTTCTTAAACAAATCACAAATGAAAGTAAGTCATTCCTTTTTAAATGAAAAGAGTATTCATTAGTCATTTTTAGTTATCACGTTACGTTTTTCAAAAGGTAATTTCATTAATTTTTAAACTTCAATCTAATTAGATTAACTTTCAAAATTCAATTGGATTATAAAAGATTTAAATTATTTTAAAACTATACAAAAAAATATTATAAATTATGATTTTTTATATTAATATAATTAAAAAATATTTTTTAAAATATTAATTAAAATTCATATAATTTGACTCCGAAAGAAAATTTGAGTGTCTCATTCATTGACCAAACTTCCATGTAATTTAGGATAATTTAGTTTTCAAACACTAATGTCAAGATTTAATTAGTTGAGATAGTTTTATATATTAACCAAACACATTTAGGACATGTGTCCAATGTTGAAAGATTGAAAACATAACCAAAATTAATTAGTACTATTATAAAAATAATAACCAATAATTAACCAATGATTTGACCGATTACTGAAGGTTGAGTTCATGATGTGTGAAACCGGGAAAAAAGATAGATAGATAGATCATTAGTTAATTATAGCTAAATAAACATTTACACACACACATTTCTATACCGACAAAATTTATGACAATATTTCATCGTAACGAATAAATTTTGTGGTTCATTTTGCTTGATTATTTGCCTTTGATTTGAGTTCAAGTGTTGATCTTGAATGATTTATGGGATTGCAATTGGATATCGAGTTTTACTTTTTTAATTTGACAAGTATCTTTTTCTGTCTCAATTTAGGTAATAAGATTTGATTTAACACGAAATTTAAGAGATGAAGAATTCTTTTATGAAATTTGTGATCTAAAAAAGTCATAAGTATAAATTATTTCATTAAGGAGAAAATTGATATTTTAAATTTAAATTGTTACTAAAATATAAAAATGTGTCATTCTTTTTTAGACTTACTAAAAAAATAGAAGTAATTCATATACATTAAATCAAAAGGAGTATAATAAAAGGAGTATAACTTTAAAGACCACAACGCAACCTCCAAATAAAATAATTGAATTTAGTCAAAGTTTCAGTATGAACTACAAACACCGAATAAAAATTTTTTTAAAAAACAATTCAAAAGACGATGTTCCTTTGGAATTTATAGAATAGAAGAATGGCTCGAAAGGTAAAATGGATACTCCATTGTCAAAGTATATGAAATAAATAAGAACATGCATATCTGTCTTTTCTCATGCAACATGGAATCTTTTACTTGGAAAAAACATACGTATATATAACAGAAAGGGAGTCATATTATACTATATGATACTGAAAACATATGAATTGTTAATCATTGTGGATGATCATATGTGTGAAAAAAATATTATAAAACTAAAATAGGAAGGTGGAAACATATAGAAGCCTCCATTGACTTTGAGACAGCCAAGATGTGGACTTACAACTTCTCAACGGTTGGCAAACTAAGGTGGAAAATTGTACTCCCTCAGATTCATTTTACTTCGATTTTATATGAAAAATTGATATTGTTTGCGATAAATTTTAAAGTGATGAAAAATAAATTGCAATCATCAAGAAATATAATTTTATTCATAAACAATATGAGTACAAAACTGTACGGTCCTCCTTTGATGCTTCTCTTCTAAGATTCTTTGTGATTCGAGGACCGTTAGTGATATATTTCTCTAACTAGGGTGGTTTGAACTTGATCTCCACTAAAGGATTTATATGGATCTTCTTGAAGTATTTGATTATATAAAGAGTCAAATATATTTTGATCACTTTGTAAATATTCAAGAGTTTATGAGATATTTGATTGATCTCTTTAGGAATACCTAAGAATTTGAGAATATTCGAGATACCTTTTTAAGAGAATAGGGTTCAAGGGAGAGTAGCATCTAAGAAACCTTAATTAAAATATGACTCATCTTGTAGAGTTTTATAAAATTTTGATTTCTACCAATGTTCCATTTTATTTGACCATTTTAGTGAATTAATAAGGTTTTATTTTTTTACATACTATTTTAATATTAAATTATTATATAAAATAATAATAGTAGTAATCAAATTCAAAATCTTAAAATATTATTAATAAAGCTAATTTAGTAAAATATACTTCAAATTGTAATTCTTTTAAAGAATATGTTAAATCAACAGGAGTTATGAAATATAAAACAAAGATAGTACCAATTTACTTAGCTTTAGTTTTTAGTTCAAATGTTGCTTTTTATAATTGTATCAATTGAGGGACGAATGAGACACTTCATGGAACAAAAAGTCTTATCTTATTCCACCAACTTTCAAGTGAGAAAATAGCCAAATAGCCCTTAATTTATTATCGGATTTTCACCCATACATTTTAGCTTTATAGGGGTCCTAATTGTTTAAAATTAACTAATTTATGTTTGAAAAAAAATTAAATTTTTTTTTAACAAAATATATTTTAAAAAAAACAAATTCTTTTGTTTGGAAAAGTAACACTTAGTTTAATCTTTAATTTTTAACTTATATTAATAGTTTATTTAATTTTTATCAAGGTGAAATATTTTATCTATATGGTAAAAATATTTCGAATAAAAGAAAGAATGTAACTTATATCATTGAGGTGTCTTTTTTAAAGGAGGAATTTTTATATATAGCCACTCAAAAGTATTTTAATTATGCTCTATAACTATAGTTTGGATAAATACATTTCATAACTATACTTATAACAGTGTGTGTATAATTTGTGCAATATTTATATACATTTGTATAATTTGTTATAATAATTCGCAATTTATGTATAGAGTTAGTATATTTCATTATACAATTCGTGCATAACGCTTATATAATTAACTATACAATTCATAATGTTTGTATATTTCGCAATATAATTTGATTTCTTCACAACTTTTGTATAATCGAACACAAACTTCTGTATAAATCAAGTCAATTATACAAAACTCAAAATGTAATTAAAGCTAAATATTTGCCATGAACCGTAATTAATTCAAACTATAATTAAGTTAGCTAATTAATTAGTATATATTTACTTATCCATGTGATTTTCCATTATTATTTATTTTAATATTTTTAATTTATCAAATAATTTATTCCATATATAAAGTAAAATAAGATGAAATATTTTAAAATTAAATTTAAAATAAATTTATATAAATAATTAAATATTATAAATGTTTTATTTCAAATATAATTTTGCAATATTCCATCTAATTATTGGACGCATAGTGTTTGTGTGTACAAATAAAGGAAGAAATTGGGGAAAAGGTATTAACTAAGATTTGATGTCAGATGATGACATAAGTTTCGTGTTTTCTTTTCATTACTTTGTGAATGGAGACTATGGAGATTGGGAAACACCTGAGCTTGACTATATAACGCCTGGAGAAAGTAAATTTTGAAATAAATGTATTTCTAAGTACACTTTTAAAATTGAAAAGATATTTTTAAAAAACAAAGTAAAAAATCGAGAGTTTTCAACTTTTAACTTTTTAATTTATAAGTCACTCAATAGAAGTCAATCCAAATACCTCAGTGTCTTATTCGTTGCCCTTATAAATATGGATCTCTCTTAATATGGACCCAATAGCCAAGTGTATCCTATTTTATCTCAATCCTAAACGTTTATTTAAAACAGTCTTTTTATTTTCGAGATTAAGGTAAAATGTGCAAACATTATACATTTTTTAGATTTTATTATACAAATTTTGTTCTTGTTTTTGCTTTAACTTTTGACTTTCTCTTGTTTTATGAGCAAATCTTCAAAGTTAAAAGTTGAAACTTATTTAACATTAAATTTTGTTCATCAAGTAAATTCATAAGTTCAAGTGCAAGATCATTCTTGTATACCATCGTTAAAAAAGTGTTTCATTTTTAGTTCACTCATTATTAAAGTGACCATTATATCTTTATGTACTAGTTGTAGTGGAAGTAGTTGAACAGAAAAGTTGGATCATTCAAAGTCTAAAGGTAAATTTGACCTTTGAAATTTCACAATCAACTACTATACATTTTGAAAAATGGAAATAGGTCAAGTATACTTAAATGTTGCTTTATATTTAAATTTATTTTGATTATATCGGGTATATTGTTATTATTGTAATTTTTATACTTTATAACTTTTATGCAGATGTTAAGAAAAAATTGTCTTAATTATTAAGTGTTTAGATGTACATACAATATCTTAATCATTCAGACGTCTTAATCTTATTGAAAACAATTGGGGTCACATATTAGAGCAAAGAGTTAGACCGCTAGTAGAGATACAAATGATGTCTGGCCGTGGGATATAGTGGGTTAGTAGAGGTAGTCATGTTTTTATACACCGTGTTGTTATTGTATATCGTTTATTTTTGTTATTTTTATTGTCTTTATAAATTATCATTTGCTTTCTACTCTAGTTGTTTCGTTTCATATCTAGTATTTTTGAGGATGATATTTTTGAGACGAGAGTCTTTCAAAAACAATTTTTCTATCTCTATGAGGTAATGGTAAAATGTATGTATACTTTACCTTCCTCATACCTCACTTGTGAGATTATGTTGTTGTTACGTTTCTTACTCTACCCATTCATGATCTCAAATAAATAAATATCATATTCATGGTAATTCTTTGTGTCCCTCAATTATATCCTTACATAATATTATACACACTTATACTCTAAGATACTTGAACATAGAAGAATGAAAAAGCTCTCATCTCTTATCTATTTTTATTTACTTTGTTTATATTTCTTGTTTGCTTTGATTTTATAATAGTTCTCCTAATCTAACATTTTATTTTTCTTTACTTATATCCAAGAAATCGAAGTTTCTTGGTTACATGATAATTACACAATAAAGAAGCGAATAGTGCATAAAAATGAAGAAAAGAAATTAGAGTCCTTCAGAGTCTGTCGACCTGTTTTGAAACCAAAAATATTGTTGGGAATTTTTTTTTAAAGTTGGTTAGTTATGTTCTTTTCCCAATATTATTCGACATAATAAAGCCCAAGGACCATCAAAACGGAAACTTTCACTAAGGAAAAAAAAAACAAACAAACAGGGAATAACTACTAGTATATAGCCATTCGATCAAAGTAATTGGTAAAAAAAATGACAATTGACGATATAGACTTATATAGTCAGTATATGTTTCATATATAATCAAACTATATTCAATTTTTATGTATATTATAATATGTATTCAATATACAACCTATGTATAAGTAATCTATATTGTATAGTCTGTATACTTTCTATGACTTTTGGCAATCTAAATTGAATAGTCATCATATACTTCCTATAATTTTTGGCTTTTTTTTTATGTAAATAAAACAGGACTATATTTGTTATAAACTATTTGTTTATTGTATATATTTAAAAATTTTCCAAAAACCAAACAAAATGGAAGACCCTAATGCCTATACGTCTTAGAAAGGTCATTGCTTTTTGTGTTTCAAATAATACTTAATAGTCCAATTTATGAAGTATAGAACAAGTTTAAGGGCTATCTATATATTTCGTCTTGTTGAAACTTAGCTGAAAGAAGAAACAAATCGAGTCCAACTAGGAGTAATTAGAATGGAGTTTGATTGACGCGATCAAGACGGATCACCCTTAGGCCTTATGCAGTCAATGAACTCATACTAATGCTAGAACTTGTCGCAAAGCTGAGTCAGAAATAAAAGAAGTCCACCCAAAGCCCTTGATACTTGTCTGATCAATCACCGATAGCTTTACAGAAAAAACAAGATAAATAAAGAGAATTTAGCACAGTTGAGCCATTTGGCCATCAGTTTGGCACAAAATGGCCCAGCTCATTTTATTGCCTTGCTTTAGCCACACATGATATTAGAAGAAGAAATAAAGATTAGACATTCAAAAGCATCTGAGAAAGGAAATTATGTTAACTCAGGGAGAAACTAACATAACAGGTATGAAGTACGTCATTTACAAAGTTATAGTAAGGAAGAAGCCAAAAGATAAATACTGTTAAATCCACGATCCTCATGAGAAAAATACTCAGAGTGCTAGGAACTTATCGTACATCTGATTAAATCCTGCTAAGGAAATTAAAATCTCTGCAACACATTGACAAGTTCATTCCTCATCCTGTCTTCCACAAACAACTAGAGAATTTGATCCAAGGCCAAGGGTGTGCCTATTAGTCAATGAGGTGGATTGAGACACGAAGTCTCAAGTTCAGCAGAGACCAAACACTAAGTGATTTCTTCTCATCTGTCCTGCCCTTGGAGGACAAAGTTATAACTTGATGGCTTTTTGTTGGTGGGAGGTGACAATTACCCCATAGAATTAATTGAAGTGCGTGCAAGCGGGCCCAAGCACCACGATCATATAAAAAATATCTAGAGGTATTGACTTCTATGAATGTCGAAAAAACATTATTAGCCACTCATAACAATGTATGGAATTGAGTTGTTACCATATTCTGCTTGCAATTAATACTCCAAAGGTCTTTATAGACAAGTGGATAGTAATAGGACCTAGGGTGTGTTTGATGAGAGGAAATGTTCCCTTAGAAAATATTTGTTTTGGAAAAATAAGTAAATGTCCTGCATATTTAGTGTTTGGTATGTAAATAAAAACATATTATCCCCAAAACATTTATAGTATAAAATTTAGGAAAACTATGGGGGTTAGATGACATAGGGAGTTGGAGTTTAGGGGTGGAAAGGGGTTGGGGATATTGAGGGTGGAAGGAGATAATGAACTTAAAAGGTCACTTAAGGAACTTGTTTTCCCTACTTCTATGCGGAAATCATTTTCCTCATTTTTAAGGAACTTGTGCTCCTACATTTCACCAATCAAACATGGAAAAATTGAAAATTATTTTCTTCTGTACCAGAACCAACCCTAATGGCACCACACTTAGCGAAATCCAACTCGAAGGATCATATATAATCCAAAACATTGAGAGGACCAAATGACTAACAATTTTAGGTTACCAAAACTATAGGGCAGAAATGCATCATATGCTGAACATTACAGCAAACAGGGAGAAAAAAGGTCCAAGTTTCAAACGACACATTCTCTGTATATCCAAATAAACACAGAACATACACGTTACCTGTTGGCATTCTGATCATAAATGCATCCACCTTCACTACAGTTCTTTTGTCAACTTGCATATCCATGCAGGAACGCTCCTCTTGTAGTTTCCTTTGCAACTCAGAAGTTGCTTGTTCTTCTAACTTGCTTAGCAACTCAGTAGCCATTTGCTCACGTTCTTCCTGCAATTTTCTTTGCATTTCTGCTTGCATCTCTTGGCACATTCCAATGGACATACTTGCCTCAAAGTCTATCTGTTGCACATAAATCTTTTTTGGAGGCCTCTTTCCTAACTCTTTTCCACAAACATAGCCAGTCCATTCACCAAGTATAGTGGGTAAAATCTCATCTGTACTCATTGAAATTTGAATGTTCATTTTCTTCAGATTGTTGTTGAACCTCAATTTCCTGGAGCTGACCCTGCAAACAGGTGATACTATAAAATAGGAAGCATCTAATAAAATAATAAAACAATAATATCAGAAAATTACATGAATTTGTTGTGACTGAGGATCCGACCACACCAATCTTCTTTGTCATTCTAATGAGTGTGTTGGGGTTCCCAAACTCGATTTGGTGGTGCCTTTGTTCCATAATCAGGATCTCTCTACAACATATTACAATAGATGAAAATATTTATATTTATAAACTGACAAACATAAACGAATTACAAATAATTACATAGTGGTTTCGGTAAATGCATTTATACCATTGATTCCTTCTCTTCGGCCAATGACTCTGAGCCACATGAGTGTTCAGTGATTTGTTTTCCCCAGTGTAGTTTGTTCCTCTCACTCATAACCTGCAATTAGATAAATACATCAAGGAGCAATGCTTATATAGTAATTTATCAAGCATTTTTATCATCAAGTTACCATGAATGCTGGACTTCTAAACAGTCCTACCAGAAACACCCAATCATCAGGTGTAATATCATCCGGCCTATGGACGGTCTCTCATCTCAGCAGCATTGCTGGAGTAGTCAGCATGCAATCCAGTGTTCCATGCTCTAAAAAGCCTTTGCATAGCGTTGATAACACGATCTTGCAACACATGTTCTCGCATACCACTAGTTCAAGTTTATCCTAATAAAATACGTAAAGCTGTTGTGAGTAAAAAAAGCATGCAACACAAAAGTCAATTTTGACACTGAAAGTAAACAAAACATTTAACACAGAAGTCATTTGACACTGATAGTAAATTGTTAACTTAACCTTCAACCACATTGGTTCTCCATATTTTTGTTGAGTATTGCCTGCGAATTATCTTTGCTGAATGATATAGTGGGCTGCGTAATCAAGCCATAATAGTTAACAATATCTCTGGACCCAGGACCTACGACTCTCGCAATGTCATCTGAGATGACAATGGCAATGTTACTTCTCTGCTTAGTTTTCATGTCCACATGTAAAAATTTGTATCTCCCTCTGCCTCTCTTAGATTTGTTGCAAACTGTGAAGCAAAAGATCGACATGAACCCTTGTTAATTGACTGTCATTACTACTATTATCATTAAATAGGATCACTTTAAGCATTTCAAATACCTTTCCTTTGTACCACTTTAATCAACTATCTTGATAAGATATATCCTAAATGTAAGCCAAAAATCGGTTTTATTTAAAAAGTCAGTACTTTCCAGAGGCTAATTTCCAAGGAAGTAATTGTCAGCTGGTAAACTGGCCATAAAAGTTTGTTCACATGATATTGATCCAAGAAATGCCAACTGAAATCATAATTCAACTTCTATAGAGAACTGAAATCATAACTCAATTTCAATTTTAACCAGTAGTAAGCCAAACAGTAATAGATTTTAGGATCCTTCATTCTATTGGCATCAGGAACTAATGATTCTAATCTAACAAGTCATTCTTAAGAGATTAAACTGCAAGGAAAGCTTCACATATTCTTCTGTGGGTTTATGTGGTGGCTTCAGTTTTTGATGTTTCAAGCTCTAAGATGGCATTAAATCCGAATTCAGTTCCCGGAGCAAATGATGATTTGAGTTCATCCGCAGTTTGAGTGGTGCTAATCTTGTTATCCTTCACCGCCAAATTCTCCTTCTTCACATAATCAGCAAGAGTTGAGGTAACAATTTCTCGTATTACGAAATTAGTAACCCTATCTTCACCAAGTATCTGCAGTAGAAAGTCCCTAGGAACCTTTGATGTTTTCCCTCCCTTTTCCCTGCGGAAGCCTGGAACAGGTGGCGCTGATTTTGCTAAATTAGTCAAAACTTTTTCGAAAACTATTTTTGTGTCTTCCTCGTTCACATCTACTCTGACTTGTATCTTCTCAGCTTCTTCGGATTCAACAGCTATCTTTGCATTTTTAACTCTTATCAAAGAATCATCATCAGCCAAATCTGCCTCTAGCCCTGAACTAGCAGCCCATACTGGTTTCACCAATCTTACGCATCCTTGCGAGAATACGCAATGCTTCAATAACCCCTGATTTGTAACTGCTCGTGCTGGGTAAATTGCCACAAAATTGGGGATAGTGCTGACGGTAGTATGACGAGAGTCGATAAGCAGCCGGCGGGATGGCGATGCCATTGAAATGGTCATCGACATTGCCATGATTTCCACAGTAGTAATTTTCTTGCGAGTGTGAGAAGGAGACTAAACTGTACAAATTCAAAGATAAGATAATGTTTGAACTTGGACCGGGCAAAAGTGCCGTGGGTCATTGCCACAATACCCCTGAAATTTGAGTGGTGTTTAATTTTGCCCCTCAAACTAGTTCTTTAAATTTTTTGGGATAATTTATTGTCCGACATTCTAACTAGTTTCACTTTCATTTTTATTTATTTAATATATTAAAGCAATAAACTTAATAATAATTATTTTTATGTTACTATTTGAATATAATAAAAATTAATGCTATAAAAAATTGTTATTCTTAATAATAAAAATAAATTAAAAACTAAAAAATAGATTGTCTCTTAATTTTCTAAATAGGACAAGTAAGGCTAGATTATAATATATGGACACAAATAAGCGTTTGGAAGGGAGTAATACAAAAGTGGTTAAAAACTCTCTAATATAATATAAAATATAAAATTAATATTTTTATATCTGGGTATAACACAAGTTATGTCTATAAAGCAAAATTAGGATGTTGCTTTTTAACTCTTACAAAACTTATTCTATTAGAAGCATAAGTTTAGTTCGAAATCCACGTAACGTAACTTAATTCGTATATAAATTTTATACTAATAGATGTATAAATTTAGTTTTAAAATCACAAAGTTGTTTAGTTAAATTTTACAAAATAAGATCTGAAAAGGATAGAATGTACACAAAGTCTCAAATCTTAGCGATTGTTCCTGATAGATTCTCAAAATCATAAAAAATATAATTTATTTCGAATAAAATAATAATTTTTAAAATTTAAATTAAATATTACACAACTTAAACCGAATAACTTAAATCCAACATATATTATGTTGAACAAAATAAATTTCTTCAATGTCTCGTAAAATTAGGTTATAAATAAAAGTACTTTGAAAGCCCACAATTAAAAAGCATCATATATTTTAAGGTAGAAACTAAAGTTAACCCAAAAATAAGTTCAGTAAGCTTAATAATTCAA
>JAOTQR010000092.1:22260281-22302055 GCA_025774065.1 Solanum ossicruentum | reverse complement strand
TAATTATTTTTATCATATATAAATAATATAATTTTTCGCGGAAAGAGATTCATATGTGACTCCGCCACTGATACTCAGTACGATTGATACGAGAAATGAAAGACGTTCAATAATATAATATGTGAAAATTGTTTTATGACTTTCTTTGTTGCTTTAAGTTTTAACAAACACATTATGAAAACTTATATAACATATATTATAAACAAAGTTTATTTTTAATACAGATAAATAAGTAAAAGCAAATAAAGAAAATATTTCATTAAAGTAAATTTATATTTCCCAAAAAATGAGTGATTAATGACTATTTGTCCTTTCATAATATTAGACTTCACTTGTGGAGATTATAATGAATATGTTATTATTGTTGATGTCTTCTCTTAGTAAAAGTAAAACAATTTGTTACTACCTTTTTGGTTTTCTGAAGTCACAGAATTTTTGGAACAACTTTCTTTTGGCTAAACGAACAAATATTAGTGATCAGAGATATTATTGATCTTGCTTTACTTCTACTATTGAAAACACGAATACTATCCTATATTCTTCAAATTTCTCAACAGTACTTGTTAGTTTTCACTTACTAATTTCTTTTGCGTGAAATCTTTGAGGTCGTCCAATGGTTTAAATTTGGGACTTTCATGTTGGACCATCTCTTGCCAGCAAAAGTAAGCGATTTGCTTTCTAGATCGAGTTCGTTGCATCGCGCTTATCTAGTATGGATTACCTCTCCTATGTGATTTGGGAACTATTGCATAGGATGGAGGTTTACCCTATGACACCAAAGAATAACTATTGCGGGTTCCCCTTGTCATAAAAAAATTTTCGTAATTGGATTTCCGCTCTAACCAAAGCACTTAGAAAGACATAAGCATATGATATATCTTTCAGATCAGCTTCAAATAATTATATGGATATACATTAATGTAGACACAAAGACGTGTATATTCTAGTTAAAACTGTAGAATTTATCAAGTGATGTTTCGTTAATTTTACCTTTTTTTAAAAAAATTGGGTAGAAGAACTGAGGAAAGAATTATAAGGTGGGAAATTGAACTTTCACCAATAAAATAAAATTTTAATTAACCAACTGAGCTAATCAGATTTCATGACAAATTTTAATTTTGATCTCATCTATAAGATTTATTTTATAATTGGACTTTCAATATAGCCGAAGCAAGTAAAAACTGATATGTAGAGGTGGCAAAATAAACCCAAACATAAGCAATCTTCCAACTCGTCCATAATTTTACGGGTTGGGTTTAGTATGATTTAGAATTGGACTAATTTTTAGCCCAATACAATTTAACCAGTTATAAAATAATTTTAAGTTGAGCTCAATAAGATTCTCATTTCAGCCCAATATATCATTTGTTTTGTATGTTCAATGCTAGTCATAAATTAAGTGGGTTAAATTGGACGAGTCATGACTCAACCTGAATTTTAGCCCATTTGAGCCCAAAGTACATTTGGACGGGTCAAGACTCAACCCGATATTTAATGCAGCTCATTTTAACCTCTTCAATTCCGCCCAACCAGCCTATTTGACACTCCTACCGATATGTATCTTTGGAATGTTGCTTCAGTTACTTTGATTTAAACATTTTATATTATGGAAATCATACTTCAAAATCACAAGTTGGTATGCCATCATTTATCTAATTAGTAGTAGTAAGAGTTAAGGTTGGTGCATGATTATTTTATGTCACTGAGGTCTCTTGTTCTCCATGTTCTTCGTGTAACTCGCTAAAGAAACTAATTAAATATCCCAACAAACAATAGCTAGCATGACAAAGGACAAACCATGTATATATATTAACATATGGATATTATTATAACAAAGTAAGATAAGAGGAAGTTGCATTTTCTTCGGGAAATACGATGTGATCTAACCGAAAGTATGGAACTTTTTCCATTAAAGAAACAAAACGCAACTTACAGCAACAACATTACCCCAGTGCCTCAAAGGCTTTCGCCCATTGCGGGATAAGGAAGGGTCGGATGTACGCAGCCTAACCCCTATGTTTAAAAACATAGCGCAAGTGTTTCTGGATAACTCATGATGAGCATCAAAAGTTGCATTGACTAACTGCTACTTCACAATTGAAAGAAGCGCAGACAGTTTAAAGAGTCATTTCGCTTTTTTCCATCATACCCCAAAGCCAAAAAATAGTTTAAACAAAACACAACTTATAACCCCTTAAATTAGAATTTTCGAGTTCAAGCACAAAGAATGAAAATATTCTGATAGAAAGTGTTATTTCCTCTTAGATGGGCGTTACGCGATCCAAATCATGATTAATCGATCCAATAAATAAAAGAGACAAATAAAAAAAGGATTCTGTGGATTAATCCATCATAATACCTGCAGTACTTGGTCAAGGAACTACAACTTAAGCAGCTGCATTTCTTTCCAGTACATATTTCATATCATGAAATGGCAGATTCATAGACCCGAAAAGATGAAGAATGCATGCTCTTTTGTCAATATAATACCAGGTTCATCCAGAATATAGATTCCTTCTGTCTAAAATTCTAGTAGGATTCAGTTAACATCACAACGCAGGCACATACTACAAATTTACCTAGGAAGAGTAGCCAAAACATCAGGCTAACGACGACTAAATGTATATAGGTGGTATTTTCCATCCATGGAATAATCCTCATACAACTAAAATTACGTATTAACAAAGCATTGACATGACGGAGAAGTTGATACTAACATATAGAAGACTATTTCCTCAACCAGAACGCAGATGCAGCCAAAGCAGAACAGACAAGGAGTCTGCCACTTCACATACTGCCCTTCTATAGTTGAACCCTCAGGAACTCGAAGTCAGTTGAAGTATCACTTATGATCTTACTTTAGCAAGACGAGCCCTAAGTTCTTCTAGATCTTCCTCGTCATCAGCATCCTGAAAGAATTACATTTCACCATATTTATCATTGATGGGATCAGTTACACTTTCATGCAACGGATTATAGATCTGACATACCTCTGCCTGGGCAGGTTCCTTTAGCTTCTCCTTCCGGACTGCTTCAGGTAGTTGAGCAGCAGTCTCACCAGCAAGTTCAGTTAAAACCTTGTCAACTTCTTCTTCAATCTCATCTTCTATGTCTTCTGAATCCAAAGCACTGTCCACGGCATCATTCACAATTTCTTCAATGACACCAGCCTGCAGCAAAATAGAGAGAGAGAATCCATTTTAAGTAGAGAAACAGTGGAATAAATATTCCAGTTTATTTCCTGCCCATTTTTTCTTGTGGTAGAGGCAGGTTAGTTGATTCAAAAGTTGAAGTGCAGAATTTGTCCTCGTTCAGGCTAATCGACTAGAAGGAAATTAAAAGTGCAGAAGATAGCATACGACCATGGCATATCATAGAGCTTAACAAACTACCAAAGGTGATTCACCAACCAAGAGAGAACTCAGAAGCCTCTTCAGAGCTTAAAAAACTAATGCCAAACAGATACCTTGGTCATCTCTTTATTGAATTCCCGCATTGTTATAGCCACTTCTGGAGCCTTCATAAGGTTATTAACAAGCTTCATGACCTCAGCACTCTTGGACAAATGCCCCACTGTGCGAGCAATAGCTGCAAACATGAATTAGAACATTATGAGATGAGACATTCAACAAACAAATGAAAGTGGCTAAAAGGTCTGGCTTAACCATTTACCCAGCTTAAGCAATCAAAATATGGTTTGTCTAGCAGAAATTAAAAAGAAATTTACATCAATGTTAGTTATCTCAAGGAAAGTATAGTTGTAACATGCAACGGAACAGAAGAATTTCAATCAGAAGTGTCTTAAAGATAAGATCTGGCCTAAAATATGTGTACATTCAGTTTTGAAAGATATATTAGCAAACTGTGAGCATCCAAAATCATAACTAAGAGGAAACAATCTCGGTAGGTGTTAGAGAAAGTTAGGCGTAAAATACAACAGAATTCTTCAGAGAAAGCTAGGTATAAAATATGACAGAATTCTTCTCTCATACCGGGATATAAGATGAAAATCAAAATACAATTGACTTCTAGCATTACAAATTCCAAATGTTTGCTATAAACTTTTACTTGCCAAATGTCTTAAGGACACTAATAAAAGTATCAGAAACCACCCTTCACAGAAAAGTTTCTTGTCAAGCATAAAGATAATGCTCAACTTATTATCTAAACTACACTAAAATTTTAATACAACAAAATGTTTTTTTTATTATAAAAGAATGCGACATGATTCCAACAATTATAACGAACTTACCAAAAGTTCCTTCTAGCCACTAGAAGGTAAAAGATTTTCTTGTCTTTAAGACAAATGAAAATGAATTGAGTTAGTTCAAATGCGGAATTTCAGAGTAGAGTATGAAGGTGGTTGCTAACTTTATTAGCTATTATGTTAAGAACTAATCAGATACTAGTGGATTGAAAGTTAAAGGTATATTGCCTGGGGCTGTAGATTAGACAATTACTTTTGTCTCCTGTTTAGATACTCCAGAGTTTCTAAGTATATTTACTCATCAGTGGTATGTACAAGGGATTACATATTAGTGATGCAACTAGATGACTATTCTGATGTTGTAACACTATTCAATCTCCTCTGGCATATGGGAAGAAAACAAGCATGATTTTATGTTATTTCTGACATTTTCAGGATCATTAAGACTTCCTGACCCTTTTGAGAGATCAACAACTAGGACTCAACATGGGGTAGGAAAGGGTGATTGCGAGACAGGGACTCATGGGAGTATTCCCTCTTCCCTTGTACTTACATCTCAAGCTCTTTCATCATTGCCATAACCGACTATCATGGTAGCCAAAGGATAACCGAGGACCAAACAGGATAAAAGGTGAACATACTATGATAGGATAGATATACGATTTGATAGAGAGATTAGTTAGAAGCTCCCTTGCCATATTTTTGAAAAGTTCAGATAAAATATGGTAAGCGATAGAACCAAAAAGAAGTAGCAAGAACTAGCAACTCAAAGTGGGGTCAATGGATCAATCAACAATCATTACTATTCACCACCATTGATGATCATTCCTTCCGTTGAAAACTTGAGATAATATGAAATGATGGAACTTGGAAAGATGTCCAGTTTCTCCATTCACTGGTGATGAGCACGAGGCAATCTTTAAAAGATTATGACAATAGGAGGGAAGATACCAATGCATTCAAACATTAAAAAGCACTCCTTTATATCAAATCAAATGAGAGTCATAGTTTCTTTTACCAAAATATTTCCAATCCTATTCCCCCCGAAAAGAATATTTCACCTCTTATCATATAACACCAGAAGTATAAGAAATTTTGGGAATCCTAATTCTAATTTCCCACATCTGCAAATTAACAAAGTAATCTATTAACTCACAATTAAACTTCAAGTCAATAGGTCATGCATCTTGAAACTAACTCCATAAATTATACAAGGTATGTTTTTCCTTAGGAGGGAGCAAAAGTACAGTCTGAATCGAGGGAAAATATACGGCAGCACAATCGAAAATTTGATGAAACAATTTGACTACATCCTAAAATGTTAAAAGAGTCAGATAAGAGAGAACACACCACTTCATCCGCGTCAAGAATAATTAGTACTTTCATTTTTAGAAGACACACAGTGTTTCCAACAGTTTGCTCATCAAAGATCTTAGATGAGCAATTACACCCTTGTCAATAAATAATGAGAAAACACAAGATGGACTAAGAGTATCATACCGACGCTTTCTCCAAGGTGCATGGAAATTGAATTCAACTGCGCCTTGTTCTCGTACAGTCGGTTCACCGTTCTTCTAGAGCTCACGAGCTCTTTGGCTAGTGACTGACAAAACACAACACTAAAAATGTGAATAAGCAATAGAACATAAATCACGAAATTAGAAGGCATAATAACTGTTGATGACTGTCCTGGAGTGCTGGAAAGTCGTAATATATTCAACATAGACAAAACAACTACTTAATCCCAGAAATCAGAAAATAGAGTTTTCCCTATTACAAACTACCAAATAAAGCCCCAGATATTTTGGTTCTTGAATAAAGACCACGAAGAGAAAACCAAACATCACTAAATATAGATGAAACATCATTCAAACACCTGGAACTCCTAGAAAAGACCGAGATAGAAATGAACTTTTAGTCCTCATGAATGCTGTGATGCTCTAAAACGCTCTACTTATAATCTATACAACATCAATGTCAACAAATTCTAAGATTGCAAATTATTTAACCATTAATTTAAAATTTGCTAACCTCAAAACGTCAAACTTTCAGCTACTATTTTATACTTACTTCAGTTGTCACTAACTTAATATGCCAATCATGCTCTATCCAATAGCATGGGATGGAGGAAGGGGAATTCAGCCCATGCTACTCTTTCTCATTTCACCAATTCTATACCTAGGTCCGAAATAAC
The DNA here is from genome assembly GCA_025774065.1 of Solanum ossicruentum. Lineage (NCBI taxonomy): Eukaryota > Viridiplantae > Streptophyta > Magnoliopsida > Solanales > Solanaceae > Solanum > Solanum ossicruentum. The sequence goes on along the minus strand of JAOTQR010000092.1, from coordinate 22,295,654 downwards.
AAAAGTGTACAAGATCTAGCTTAACAAAAAAATGCATGTGCTTCTCTTTATCATTCCACCAGCTCAATTCAGAAGTTAGAGTCAACTATATGAATTCTCACTGAACATGTCACTCCAATTAAGCTCATCTAATCCTAATAAATTTCACGAGTTCTTCAGCATATGCTAGAGGATAACATCCATTTTAAATATATGAATAAACAACTTTAAAGAACAATAAAACATTAAATAAACACCACAAAAACATTAAGATATACAGTCTATCAATTTCCAACATATTCCAAATAGCAAACTAACTTTCTGATATCATTTTACATTCTCGAAGAGGCAGCAGAGTGACATAGGTCTAGCTAACTAACTACAAGACCCTTAAATTTTGTTAACCTGAACCGAAACCAAGGAAGATGGGACAAAAATAGCAACTACAAGATAAAATGCTTTTGCGCATGCAGAACTCTTTAGAAAAGACGCTGAACTTCAAAATACACCAAATACAAGAGTGCTTCGTGTGAATTCTCCCATTATAAGTGTAAAAACATCACAAACTAAAACTCAAACTTCCATCTCACATCAGCTACCTTATTCCTTGAACAACAAAATTTTCTCAAAGAGCATACTTAACAATAACTCTAAGTTGATTTTCCTTGTATATTAACATCAAAGGATTACGAAAACGAAAAGATCAATCATCAGCGTTCAGCAGAAGACTAAAAGTCAAATTAGCAAATGTAATACTCAAGAGAAAAGAAAAACTATTAACAGTTCTAAATTACCTTGGCAGAACCCATGTCATTTCTCTTCGCAGCTTCTTTAATTGATTTCTGTACAACCTTCTCCTCTCTCTGTATATCTGATGAAACCCCCAAATTACATGAAAACCAGACAAAATTAGTCAAGACCCACCAACAATAATCATCAAACATTTCAAATCACCAAACAAAAACAGAAAAGAAGGAAACCCTTTTCTTCCTAAACTTGAAAATTAAATAGAAATGCAAAAAAGGAGACAGAATTTGTTTAACCTCGAATTTGGCGTTCTATATTTCGGCATTCTTGTCTGAGGCGACGTTGCCAATCTCTCAGAAGCTGTTGAGGGTTTGGTTTTGGCTTCAATATATTCTTCACTTTCTCCATTTTCCCGTTTAACAAAAGCACTCAATTTGAAGATCGAAGAGCAATGAATCCAATTGCGTTTTTCTCTCACACGATTTTTTTATGCTGATGATGATCCAATTGGAACCTAAAAAAACCTTTCGATTTAGTTAATTCAACACGCTAAATTTTCAGAAAAAGACGAAAACTTTTCACCTAATTGACTTGAATAAGGAGTGAAATGAGAAATATGATCAGAAAGGTGCGCAGGAGATGAAATTTTCTGCGCCACCTAGTCAAAAATTTACTATTTTTTATTTTTAAATATTACAAAGTAAAGTAAAATAAACTTTTAAATTATCATAAAATATCAGTTAGTCAACTTTTGATACTTATCATGAATTATTCAAAATAATTAATCTATATTTTAAACATATAGATCAAGTTGCATACATTCAATTTCTTATTTCGCAATGGACAAGAGCTTCGAGGCCATAGAGCAATATTGTGGATCAGAAAGGTGCGTAGGAGAGAAGCAGCATCAGCGAGATATGAAGTTTTCGTTCGTAATACTAGTTGAAGTCTGACATGGCGGATTACGAAGCTTCTACCTGTTTGGTCCATGATTTTTCTTTTATTACCAGGTTTTATTTTACTTGGGCATGACAAAAATATAAATATTTCATTTTATTTGTCTATTTTGATAAGTTAAACAGTTTTATTGTATATTTTATATTTATTATTTCTATTATCCGATAAAAATATAGATTATTCATTTGACTTCTCAATTTTAGTTTTACTATGTTTTTGATCTATTTTGTAATAAATTAAAAAATAATTATTATTATATTAATTAGTTCACCTTTTTTATATAAGGTGACTATTAGACGAGCAAAGATATTTTTTATTTGAAATTTAGCGTAAAAAAAGTTGTTCTTTTTGAATAAAGTAAATGGTCTAATTAGTCATTCTTCTACCAATTATGCAAGTTCACTATTTTGTATGTTCCTAGGTTATATATCATAGCGACTCCATTCAGAATCGATATCTAAGGAGTATAATCACTATCGAAGCTTTCTATCTTGTCTTGCTGGCCATATAAGATAATTACCCTTATGGTTAGAATATCTTTGAGAGGCACTACACACGCTTTTACTCTTGAACTACTTAAACAATGACCACAAAGAAAGTACTATTGTATATAAGAAAAACTGTTACAGTTTGATACTAGTTAACTCTTTCTCTAACTAGAGTTTTTTAAGAAAAATGTGAAAAGATTGTAAGGTAGATTCAAAGTATGTCAGTTATCCACATCTTTGTCAAGATTGGTTGAGTTTTAAGAGTTCCTACTTCTTTTCTATACTTATGTTTGTCGTAAATAACTAGTATATAGAATAGTATTAGCCAAATTTAGAGTTTTTCGAATCAACATTAAGAATATTAATTTAGTAAAATTTCACATCTAATGAAATGTCTTTCAAAGAAAAACAAGTGATATGAAACGAAGAAGGTATAAATATGACATTGCGTATAAAATATTTTTTTTAACATTTCAGTTGATAATAGAAACAGTAGTATTAAGTAGTGATTCTAATATTAACAAATTAGGTATTATTTCAATGAATTCTTTTAGTATTATAGATTGATATAATACTTATTCTTGAGAAAATATTTTTATTGGAAGTATCTTTTGACAATCTAACTAAAAGTTAACTTATTTGTTCAAAAGTATTTTTCTAAGATATATTTCTTGTCACATCAAACACTAATTAGTGGAGTAGTTCGGATAAAATGGAGGAAAATGGGTTATATTTTACGACATATGTGGCCTAATAATTTTTAAACCTTTAATAATATAAAACAAATATGTCAATTTTAGCCTAAAAGGAATTATAGCTCAAACGTGAGGTGTTTTTATGAATTAAATTATAAATCATGTATGTTCTTCTTTCTATTTTCATCCCTCTCTAAGTTTTGGGCCTCCTCCTCCACCTAATATTTGGGATGAAAATCAATGAAATTGGGCTTTGGCATCGATAAGTTTCGGCCTAATAGTTATGCAAAACTACTTAATTCCCTACATTTCTGCTGAAAATTACTATACTTGTCTTGCATTCCAAGGTCAGACGCAAATTAACATCAAGTTCTTTTATAAACGACTAATATAAGGAATGGAGATTTTTCTCCATAAAGATTATATTTAGCCAAATATAAAGATATATAGTTCAATCTTGAATCAGGGGCCTATCGAAAATACCTCTTTATCTCACAAGATAAGGTAAAAGTAAGATTTATAGACAAGATCACACTATCAATAACATACATGGAATGTTTTATCAGAGGTGTCACGATTTAAAACAAAAATGAACCTATAGGAAAGCAACAATAAAACTGATAGTGTGGTCTTTAGACTGATTGGAGAAGAAACCTTTTATTTAATAGAAACGCAATGTGAAAATGCTGAATTTCAAACTCACGATATCTAACAAAAAATTAAGGTGACTAATAAATTAGATTGGCTACTCTTTGTGTTAAGTAGTATCACTAATTATATTTAGCCCATTATTTTGATTTTTTCCTCCTATCACATATTTAATACAATTTTCTCGACATAAGCTAAGTACAATGATTTTTGGAAAATAAAACAAAACGTTCCGACCTGCCGGATTCGAACCAGCGACCTAAAGATCATCTGTCGAGCTTTTCGCCAACTACAGTCTTCCGCTCTACCAACTGAGCTAAGGTCGGTCGTTGTTTGATATCAAACAAACATTATTAATCTTTATTTTCTCTATATTGACTACGCTAGTTGCTTCAACTGCTTCTTTCCGTCATTTCCAATTATCCACTTTTCACAAAAAAGATTCTCGCTTTATATATTATTTTTAACATATCAAAAATAAAAATAATTATATCCTTAGCATTAATTACTCATTTTCTAATTATTTTTTTTTAAAACTTAATATTAAGCATCAATAGATAATAAGATGATTTTAAACCACCGATGTAGGAGTCCCTCGTATAAGAACTATTTGACAATAAGGGTTGCAGAGGATGAGTCATGGTCCGTAATGGACAGTACATATTGCTCCAGTGGTAATGTTTGATGTAGGTGAAATTCAGTAATTTTGTTAGTTCGTTGAAAATTTTTTCGAATATGTATGTACAATAAATCTAAAATTCAACTCAGAACTATGAATGAATTGTAATGTTTGATGTAGGTGAAATTCAGTAATTTTTGATCCAACATAAATGTAAGTTCGTTAAAAAATTTTTCGAATATGTATGTACAATAAATTTAAAATCCAACTCAAAACTATGATTAGGTGATAAATATATTCTCGTGCATGTGTGTATATATATAAATTACATATTTTAACTTTATTAATTTGACGTAAATATGGATATTTTTTCATTTACGATTGATATGGATATCATCAAACCTCAATCAAATACTAATGATTTGTTTACTATAGCTACTATTTTAAAGTTTTTGTTGTTCCCACCAAATTGTGCTTCCATAATTTTAGTTAACTTTTGGCAGTTTGATTTTTTTAAAATTTATTTTTGTGTATCTCATTGATTTTATATATATATATCATGGATAAAAATTTTATTTTTGTGTATCTCATTGATTTTATATATATATATATATCATGGATAAAAAAATTCCTTTCAAGAGAATTACTCGAGGCATGCATGTTTAAAAATTGGATGATTTTTCATTTTTTTCTTTGGATCTAACTCAAGAGTTCCAAGAAGTTGTATGTTAAATCTGGAGTTAATCAACAAGAAATTAAATCCAACTATGTGAAAATATTGCAACAACTTATGCATATTCTTGAACATCTGAAGAAAAAGAAGATGTTGAATCTGGATCAATGGACCAAGATGATGATGAAGAGATTGACGTATTTTTATATTTTTTTTTTATATATTTTTTTGTGATTCACATTTTTATCAATACATTTTACATTATTTCTATACAATTCAATGAATTAGGTATCAATATTTATCGCGGCTTTTATTAGAAATTCGTCATCCTTCCAAGGGACCACTCTTTCACGGCCCATTTACTCATTAGACAATGATCCAATTCTATTTTTATCGAAGTCCAGAATTTAAGTCTCATAAGGCAAATTGGCAATGCTAGCCAAATAACACATACTAGATACGTTTTGTTCTCAACAAAAAATTCAAAACGTCTTTTTTCTAAATTATACATATCATATTGTCAAAAGTAGGACAAAATAATACAGCTAAAGGAAAATTTATAGTTTTGTATAATATCAACAACAAACAACAACATTATTCAATTGCCTCAAAGGCTCCCGCCCATTGCGGGGTAAAAGAGGATTGGATGTACGCAACCTGACTCCTATGTTTAAAATATAGATCGACTGTTTTCAGATGATTCATAATGATCGTTGAAAGTTGCATTAACTAACCGTTACTTTACAATTGAAAGATTTATTTGAATATTTAGAACATTACATTGACACAGATGTAAATTGGAAAAGAAAAAGTGAATATAAGTGTGTTTGGTATGGCCAAAAAATGTTTGGGTAAGAAGAACGATTGGTATGGTTGAGTGTAATAAATATTTTTCTAAAATTTTCTTATTTATTAGCTACCAACTTTATGTTAGTGACGGACGAGAGAGGAAATTCAAAGTGACATTTTGTACAATTCAAAAAGTCTGTTTTTATCTTAGAAGTTAAAAAATACAAAGTCTGGCCTACACCATGTGAAGTAGTAAAGGACAATATGATGATCATGTTCCACTATGGATTTCAAGTAGGCCCTTTATAGATTTTACTTGATATTGCGCTTGTTTGTTTTTTCGGAATATCTCATTTTTTTGGTCAAATATTTATTTTATAATTTAATTAATTAGAATTCATGATTCAGTTTTTCACCTTAATAAAAAAAATCTATTTTAAAAGAGAAAGCACTTTTATTAAAATGATAATATAATCAAAAATCGAATTCAAGATCTTTATCAAAAGATGAAAGAATATTTAATACCTATTACAACCTCTAGTTGTAGTCCTGCTCTCCTCAATTTTAGTTTTTGAAATGAGTGAACTGTCAAACATACACTTAAATTATTCCTTTTTTGAGATTATATCTAAATTAGTTGGAGTATGACTTTCATACCTAAATTATTACTAGTTAGTAAGGATGACAATTAGACGAGTTGGGTCAAATTTGAGCGGGTTATAATGGGTCAAGACACATAATGGATCAAGATCTAACCCAACCCAAATTTGCTTGGGTCAAAATGGGTTGAGTAACAGGTTATAGAGCGGGTCAAGACCTAACCGACCTAATGTTTACTAAGTTTTACGTATTTTATTTGTTCTTCTTCAATATTTTAGTACTTAATTAAGTTATATTTTTCTTTTTTATGGCAATATAAAACATATCAAATTGAAAAAAAGAGATGTTTTGAAAATATTTTAACAAGATCTTTCTCGACTTAATTCGGATTGCATATCAACCCTATTTTAAATAGGTTGAAATAGGTTGGGTTGAGGTAATAATTGGGCGGGTTAATCTTCAATCAATTGGATGGGTTGAGCTAAATTTTATCACTCCTACTCATTAATTTGAAAAATAATACACCTTAATGGTGTGTGCAACATACTCTATCTTTTATTTGAAAAAGTCTTGTCATATACATTCCACATGGATAGATTCACCTGAACCTCTTAAGTATTTTTATTCAAATTATATACGTGTCTTATAATTTTCATATGATAAATCAAGTGGATCATAATAAATTTTCAAATTCGAATTCACATTTGAGAAATAAATCCATCTTTGATCAAAACGAACATCGTTTTCAGATGAAGATTTCCTTATGTGTGCAGTCGTCCAACTTGAAGACGTACTTAGTCTGTTCTATACTTTTAAAGAAACAGATACTACCTTTAATTCAACTTTAAATTAATGAGTAAATATAAATTATACAGTATTTTATAAAGAGATCAAATATCTCTTAATTATTAAACATACGAAGCGCACATAACCAACATAAAAAATAATTAATTGATAAGGCCGGGCCTTCACAGTATCATGTTAAATCTCGACAAGGACGCTAGCAAAAGAGGAAGACAAAACAAATACGCAAAGGCTTTTGGAATAGTGGTACTTCAAAAATTTGAGAATTCTTTCAACTAAATTCATCCCCCCAAAAAAGTTATACAGTGTAAATTTTATCAAAAGCCTCGAATCTTCGGCATGGGTAATTTTTCAAAATTTATCATTTTAATTACAACATATACCCAGTAAAATTCCATAAATAGGGTCTGGAAAGAATAAAATGTACGAAGACCTTACCACTAGCTTATAGAAGTAAAGAGCCTGTTTCCTGAGAAATTTCTCATTTTAATTGTTTTGTAAAAGAGCTTGAGCCAGGGTTTATATTACTGAAATTACTTGATTTGTTGTTTTTGTGAAAGGAACAAGAATTCATTTTTTTAAGAGATTTGGTCATGAAATTTTTTTACTTTTAATCAAAATCGATCTACGAAAAAAAGATGCAATCATAAAATTTCAAAATTCAATTTAAAGTTAAGTTTTAGAATTTTCAAGAATTTAAAAATAATATAAAAATATTTTCATTTTCTTCCATCTAAATTATCCATATAAGGTCAAAAACAACTTAAATTTATATTTATGGTCAAACACAATTTTAATTTTCAAATATACTTTTTTCTGGAGATGTAATTCATATTTTCTCTTGCCTATTTTCATTTCACGCTAGCTCCAAGGGGAAAAGAAAGGGTAACAATAAAGACAAAAATAAGCACGCTTAAAAGGGAAACAAATTTAGTGAGTGAAAAGAAAAGGTATAGCCAAATACAATTAATTCCAATTGAATTAAAGGATATATGGGAGAAAAACAAAGCAGCTTTTTAAAATATCCTAAAATATATGTGGCTATTAGTAAGTGGTAAAAGTGCACTTGAAAAAATAAATTAAAAAATATATCAAATGTAGAGAGACAACAAACCTAAAAAGACAAGTTATTTGTACTGCTATTCCAGCTGTTACCTCCCGCCTCTAATGTACTTCGGACATTTTTCCCCTTCCATTGAGATTTTAATACTAAATTACTAAATTATGATGAATCCATAACATATAATTATGCACAAAATATAAGATTATGACGATCGAGTTCAATGCATACAAGAGGTTAGCTTTTGCATTGACACTTAAGTAACGTGAATATCTAATAATGCACTAAAAAATGCTTCCCTTATACATGACGCCAGCTTTAGGACAATGAGTTAATTACTTGATAATAATTATTATACTAGAGTTAAATATATTTTTTACGTAATTAAGTTGGTTAAGCTTTGTGCTATCACGTGCAAATGATTAATTAGATACAATCTTTGTTTTTAGGGTTAGTTTGGGAAATAATTCTTCAAGAATGGTCATTGTAACTTTTTATGACTAATTAAAGTATTGTGTGATCACTATGTGACTACCTAAAATATAGAGTTTTAAGTTATATGATTGAATGTATATATACAAATATTTATATAATTAGATCACTCCTTAATTATAATAATTAAGGTAATTATATGTAAATTTTGATAAAAATTAAGTATAGTTTTGTTTATTAATAAATGATAACTAATATATTATTTAGGTTAAATTACGAAACGAAAACATGCTTTGCACTGACATTGTAAATCTTGGTAGTGAAAAATTATGAATTAACTTTTGAAAAGACATAGCGATGCCATATTCATACCATATTATTTACAAAGGGTCCCTTATGTTGGCTAAAATGTGATATATTATAAAGCAACTTTACAATAAGATGATCATTGACATTTTCTTGATGCCAAGATATAATAGCCATAATTTAAGAAAGGGACCAATGTTTTTCCAACTAACGCATCCTATAAAACCCCCTTTAGAGCAATCATTGACGTATCTCCAAACATATTGCTAACAAATGAATATGATATTTATTTTTAATATATTTTAAAAAATATTATTTTATTATAATTTAAATTAATTTAAGTTGAATTTTTTTTATATTTAATAAAATAATTTTCAATTACATAAATATCTAAGAACCATTTTAAATTATAAATTTAAAAAAATTTCACTTTTTTATTAAAAATTATGCAAGTGAAAGAGTGCAATGAAGCAGAAGGAATATTAACTTCATGTGACATTTCCACATAAATAAATATTGAATAACTTAATACACCTACGATCTATTATCTATTATGAATCAAGATAAAATATGTGGGTTAGAATTGGTGAGTAAGACCGATTTTATTAATATTATTGGGCCAAATAATATATTAAAAAGTTTTATTTGAAATTCAAACTCAATTAACAATCGGTTAAAAGGGCAAGAAAGTTTTGAAAGAAAGGAGCAGGCTATTGTGAAAGACATGTTAATTAATTTCATCTTCTTTCTAAATGTAACATAATTTTCTCATCTTCATTATTGTTTCTATCCTTTATCACTTGTTTATTCCGCATTTTACATTGTAATTCAATAGGTTAAGTTTTGTAATTATAATTTGACTATTAAGTGATTATGTGATATTTTGAGTGTTTGTGCTGAGAATTTGTGGTCGTTACCTTATCAACTTCGTCACCAGTAGAATTTGAAATAACATTACCAACCCCCAAATTATGTCATTTTTGTATATATTAAAAAATGTCTCTTTGAGTGTGCAATTATATATGCCTGTAGTATAAAATCTTGAAAAGTCAAGACAATAATAATGGGTGCAATATTTTTTGAAAATTCAAAATACCTTATTTACCAACAAAAAAGAAAATAAATAAGGGAAATAGAAAAATCCGTCCGACTGAATACACAAGTACAATTCAACAGCGCCCGTTAAACATAAGACACGAAACAAGCAAGAAGTTTACAAAGAGAAAAATAAAAAAGACAACATGAAATTTCACATTCCTTAAAAATCTCCACTTGGGATTTGCTCATGAGTGTGGCTAATGAAGATGAGTTCATAGACAAATCCAGCAAGCCCACCACCAATAAGTGGTCCAGCCCAGTATACCCATTGGTGAGTCCAGGTCCAGCTAACCAAAGATGGCCCAAATGACACAGCTGGGTTCATTGAAGCTCCAGTAAAGGCTCCACCAGCTAGAATGTTGGCACCAACAATGAAACCAATAGCAATTGGTGCAATGACTCCCAAATCTCCCTTCTTTGGGTCAACAGCTGTTGCGTAAACTGTGTAAACAAGACCGAATGTCATCACGATCTCAAACACAAATGCGTTCCATACTGATACACCTGCCGACAATGCAAATGAGCCGGTGCTCTGCGAAGATTTTTAACCATCACAATCGTTAGTATCGTACGAATATTCTTTTTCTCTACATAGAACAAAATGATAAAGCTACCAAACAGACATGATAATGTTAGGTGGAATAATTAAATTGGCTCTCACAAAAAGTATACTACATATCAAAGGAAGTCACCATCAGACCACTACCGTTCATATTAAGAAGACAAAATAAGTCCCTTTCAAAGGAGATATAAAAAGATTTCTACCCAACCCATGAGTTCCAAATTTATGAATTACAAAATATGTCAAACCCTAGGTTAACAGTATTATTATTGTCCTGAACAAGAATTATTTCCTAACACTACTCTATTAATCAGACGCGTGAACATCAAACAGTGACTAGAACCTTCCCAAAGATCAACCCTTTTGGCTCCAGCCAAAACTCCAACTTTTATTTATCTATTAAAAGATAAGCTCAACTTTTATGGTGTAAAAAGTATAGTTTAACGTATTCTACTATAAAATAGATAGATTTTTCACTTTCAATACTACATTCGAGTTTGGATTCTCCCACGAATCCAAAAGGGTCCTATTGACACTCTTATCTTCAAGTTCTACCATTCATTATTTATTACAGCTGACACATGCCAGCATAGAAGTAAATGACCATACTGACCCCAGGAAAAAAGCCACGTGGATAATCTTTCCTTCACTACTTTTCAGAAAGGCTGAACAAATGGATGTACTTACTAGAAGTAGCAAAAACTCGATATTTCTCTCTCAAACTTTCTATTTATACATTATCCATTTAAGATTAAAAGTTAAAAACAATAAATTATTTATTAAATCTCACATTGTTAATTACACATGGTATGTTTGTGGTCATATGTCACACAATAAAAGTAATTGACTATACCATCACTACTGAAGCTAAGTGTGGGAAAAATTCAAAGATAATTAAATGTCAAACCTAAAGTCGTACAAAATTAAATGCAATAATAATACAACATGGAGTAAATTTTTGGTATATGACACAAGCACAACACATTTAAATCCAATTTTCTAGGAGAAAAAAGGTATATTTCTAACTCAAAAGATCATAAATATTTTTAAAAAATTATTTTTTAAAATTTTTATATCAAATCAAAATAGAAAAGAGTGAACATGCTTACCATGCCCCCAGTGGCGAATACCAGTAGAGCGCAGGCAGCAGTGGATCCAAGCAACTGTGCAATGATGTATAAAATCCCACGGAACAAAGTGATGTTTCCACCAACGAAAGCACCAAAAGTAACAGCCGGGTTGACGTGGCCGCCGGAGATGTTAGCACCGACGGAGACGGCCACGAACAACCCGAAAGCATGCGCTACGGAGGCGGAGATGAGGCCAGCGGGGGTGGTGACACCGTCCGTAATCTTATTGAAAGCCATACCAGAACCCTGACCTGCAAAAACGAAGATCAGAGTACTGATGAACTCCGCCAGGGCCGCTTTAAGCGCCCCGGGATGGCGGAGTTCCTCATGGCTTCCAATAGCTATTTGGTTGATCGGCATAATGACCAGAAAATCAACAATAATTCTCTAGTGTACTAGAAAAGGGGGCAAGATAAGGAGTGATGAAAATTGGGAAATTTTGCATGGATTTATATTGGGAAATTGGTAAATTGCATAAGGGGTTAGGTACCGGCTATAGTAGGTAGCCGGTTACTTTTTGGACCATATTATGTTACAATTCAAACCAAACTTTGTGGGCGAGCGTTCACGTAGAGGTCGAAAGGCCTGCATTGACAGCTAAGAATTCACCTCCAATTTGATGTGGTGGTGACACGTGGACATTTCGATAAAAAGCCACGTCATATAGGTTCTGTTTGATAATGACATAAAAGAGTGGGAGTACTGCTTTCGGTCGGAGCAATCATGCACCATGGAAAGATCTGGAACTAGGGCTCTTAAGCATTTGTTTAATCTGTTATTAAGAATTAATTAATTTGCTTTTAAGTGACAATTATTGCTCAGGTTAATCACTAACTTTTGTGGTGGAAATGTAAAGAAACAATAGGAGTAATATTTTATTCTACTTATGATGTACGTGTATAATTGTAAACGCCTGCAATAAAGGACTTTAAATTTATATATTTCATTCGTCTTTATTTGATCAATATATTAAAAATAGTAACTCAATTTTATTTATTCTGAAAAAAATAAAAAATAATTTATTATTATGTGTTTATTCATTTTTCTTATTAAATATTATTTATATTTTGAATATTAATATAATAAAATTATTTTTTATTATTATTTTTAAAGAGCGTCCAAGTTAAATATGAATGAGCAAAAGTGGATAGAGGAGGTATAAGAAAGAAATTGAAACAAAGAAGAAAGTTAAATTTAAAATTTTCAAAATGGATTAGGTCAATAGCTACCATGCACATGGAGTGATGGTATCAGCTGGATTATTAATCTTTTCTTTTCTTTAATCTGTCATTATCGATTTTTTTTTAAATGCCAATTATTTCTTAGGTTAAATCACAACTTTCTTTTGTATAAATAAATTGGTGTTCGCGTTATTTCTTACGAATTTTAATTAATTTTATGAAATATATTGTTTTTTTTAAACTATAATTGTCAATAGTTATATTTATATCAAGGTCTAATTAAAATAAAGCTACTTAACATTTTTTTCTTAATTAAAGATTAGATCCGAAACTTCATATTCCTCAGCATGGTCCTGTTCTTGAGAGCGAGATTTTATAAATTAATACTTTTGTTGTGGATCATACTTTGATTTTTATTTTATATTGTATGAAGTTTTTGTGGTACTTGAATAACTGTAAATGATTGCAATAAAGGCTTGTAATTTATATAACAAAAGAAACTTTTTTGAAAAAAAAAAAAGTAAAAAGCAGCAGAAAGGTATAATTTAAAATATTTCGAATTCGATGAGATCGATAGGAAGAAAATAACAAAAAAGGTATTAGCGATATGATATCTTTTGTTGGGTATAATAATGAAGTTAGTGACTCAAATGATAAAAAATTATGATGGATAAAAACACTTTTATTTAAATTTAAATTTTAAGCGCATAAAAAAATTAAGAAATACTTTTTTTATATATAGAATGTAAAATTTATATTAAGTAAAATTTTGCAAATATTGATTAAAAAATTAAAAAATATATATAATAACTCTAAAGGGGATTTAAAATTCTTTAAAGTGGTCTAGTAGTTTGAACTTGGAGCTTTTATATTGAAATCTCAAGTTTGAAACTCTTTACCCGTGAAAGCAAAGAATTTGTCTTCTGGAATAAGTTCGTCGTATCGGATTTGCCTAATATAAATTGCCGCTATGATTTGTAACTCTTGCATATGAACAAGAATTTATTCGATATTTATCTAAAGAATAACGATCGTAAGTATCTCTTATCATTAAAAAAAATCATCTTATATGCATCAAAAAATAATGACAGCAGGTTTCTGTCATTAAAAAAAAGAAAGAGTTTGATATATTTAAATATCAGTTTGACGAGGAATTTCCGATAAGGTATGCCGACCTTTTCTGTTTGGCCAAGAATTAAATTATTAATCTGGAAAACGTGCACATAATTTTTCCCTCCAGAAAGACCTACATTATTATTACTGTACTCCATATAATAACTGTAGCTTTGACAACTAAGCTGTGATTAATTTTTTTTTTTTGAAGAAAAGGTACTCCAAATATGTAGTTGATGTCGACCTTTTGTCACGATTTGATTTTGAAATTTAAAATTCTGATAATTTACTTTAGGTATGTCTTCAAAATAATATTTTATTTATTTATTTGAATGATAATCTATGAAAATAATAATTTTTCTATTCTTATAAAATAAAAATAAGATTGTTTACAACTTTTTTTGAATCTTATTTATAAAATAAAAGCTCTGTAGATATTTTTATTGTTATTGTTGTTTACGTCACTTTAATTGGATTACTTAATTTTAGATAGAGGACACTTCATAAAACAAATAATTTCAAAAACCTCCTTTCAAAACTATGGTATCTGCAAGCTCATTTAATTTCGTTCACCGAAAACATGCTCATACTTTCGTATCTGTATAAATTTCTTCCTTTTTCAGAAACAGTCGCGCTATGTTTTTAAACATGGGAGTCAGATTGCATACATCCAACCCTCTTAACCCGCAATCGGTGAGAGCCTTTGAGGCATTGGGGTAATGTTGTTGTTGTATAAATCTCTTCTGTTATCTTATGATTTTTATTTAATTTATAACAATAGATCAAACAATAAGATATTAAAAGAAAATAAAAGTGGTCCATTTCCTCCTTAATCAACGCCTCAACAGAGCAAAACAAATTATATATTTCTTAAGAAGATCATAGTAATATATTTTAGATAATCACGTCTCTTGTTAAGTAACGTCTTAAATAATCGAAAGTTAACTTTTCGAATAGATAGTCTTGCTCAAAATTTCCATCAATCTCGGATGGAGCCAAAGATTCACTATTTTTTAACTTTGGAGTATGATAGAATAAAGTAAAATGACTATTTAAACTGTCTGCGCTTCTTTCAATTGTGAAGTAACAGTTAAGTCAATGCAACTTTCGACGCTCATCATGGGTCATGCGGAAACAGGACGCTCATCATGGGTCATGCGGAAACAGTTGCGCTATGTTTTTAAACATAGGAGTCAGGTTGCGTACATCCAACCCCCCTTACCTCATAATGGGCGGAAGCCTTTGAAGCATTGGGGTAATGTTGATGAGTCTTACATAAAAATAGAATTAAATAAATAGCTAAACTAATCCAAAAATATTGTAGATATAAAACTCCTGTATCAACACCATTTTAAATTGTAAACTTTGGTAGTTGATACTAATTATCATGGATTCCTTCATAATACACAACTACCCTATTATTGTATACCTTTTATATTATGTGGCATAGACATAGAGGCCCTCCCTCTTCAAAAATAATGATTAATTGCATCAATAAAAAGCACTATCTTTTTTTTTTTATAAAGACACCTTTACAAATAATTTTTTACCCACATGTTTTTATTTTTCAAATAGCTTTAAATTGTTTCAAATTTTAAAAGGGAAAATTGTTTTTAAGGTGCACATATATATTATTCCTTAAAATTGTGGTTTTTTAAGTACAGGAGTAGGTACACAATAACCCAACAAAGTCTATAAGTAAAAAAAGATATTCTAATTCTTTATTTTAGTTACAAACTTTAGCCGTTGTAATACATAGTGTATAATTAGTATGCATTGTACATTTGTCATATACGGTTTTGTGTATGATTAATTTGAGCTTGTTCAATCGCATTCTTTGATTCAATCGATATTTTTCTTTCAAAATTTATTCTCTATTTTTCCTTGTCCAGATATGTATCTTTCTTAATCAAATATTGACAACAATGACAAATGATTACGGCTAGTCAAGTAAAAAAAATTCAGCTGCATAACTAAAAATGTAAAGATTCCTAAACATTTTTTGCAGCTACTAAAATGAAGCATATGCATACTTCTAGCATGTATGATCAAACTTCTAATAGTCTTTATTTGGAAAAAAAATTTAAAATATTTTCTGTAGGAAATAATTTATTTTTGATATTTTTGAGCATAAGTTAGTGTTTAGACAACCGTTGAAAAGTGTATTTCTATTGTGTAGGTATTTTTGGTCAATTTTACTATTCGGCAAAAATAATTTTTGCTTCTCTCTGAAAAAAAAAGAGTGTTTTCTTCCGAAAACTTGGCCAAACATTTCTTTTTAAAAAATTAAGCATTTTATATTTTCTAAAAATTTGGCAAACAGTCTATTCAATTCATCCAAAAGCCAAAACTTATTTAAATGAAGACTGCACAATGGGTACTCTTCCAAATCAGTCTATTTTCAAAATTTCAAATGAGTTGTCCAGAAAAAAAAAATAGAAGCAGAATTTATAAAAGTGCCAGAGAAGTGGACAAATCATGCAAAATATAACATGCACATTTCAGATTTATGGGGCCATTTCCAAACTGTCATTGAAATGTAGGGTTGGTATTTTCATTATTGTCCTCCCATCTTCTTTCCCCTCTTCACAACATGACCCACCTAAAAAGATATTTTTTAATATGAAAAAAAATGTTTTTTTGTCAAAAAAAAAAAAAAGAGTTATGGAAAGTAATACCTTCATTGAAGAGAGGATACCCTACATGATCCAATATTAATGGAAAGGCAGGCTGGATGATTCCTATTGCCATGTGACAACCTTACAAAATGGGATTGGGGAAAGGGCTAGATAGCTACAACCACCATTTCTCACATCACATGTGTCACGAAATCTTCTTAGAGGGTTTCAAAATTTTTAAAAGTGATACATGAACTAATCGAAAGAAGTTTAAAATTTATTTATATATATATAAAAAATTATTTTCCAACAAAAGAGATTCAGATGAACTCCATAAACACAAGATATCTCCGCCACTGCATGTTAGGTTGAGTTTTCTTTAAAAAAAAAATTATAACGACCGTAGCTGAGCTTGCGCATACCTCAATGAATTTATGAAGTCCCTAATACTAATACAGTAATAATCAAGTTTGGTCACATCGACTAATTTCACTGATATCTCTTATTTTCCACTCACACGTGTTGAATGACACTGTTCAACAAGACTGAACAATTTTTTTTAAAAAAAAAATTACTCCCTCCATTTAAAAAAGAATATCAATTTCAGTTCCAGCATTATCGTTTTGTACTGAATAATGTAATACCCCCTTTTCATAAAAGCCAAGTATGCACGACTTAGATTACTTGTTATAGCTATTACCCAGCTATAAAATCCCAACTCGTCAAATTAAAATGTCTGTTCTGAAAAAACGTCAAATTAAGTAACCATACCGTACCATCTAGATATTGTACGGAAGCCATAACGCTGTAATCAACGTTGATTAATTAACTTATATATGAATTCAACCACCCTTCGAATTAGAGCTCTACTAGCATCACAATCCTAAAATTTTCACCTCACGCCACTGCTTTGTCTTTCTTACAAGCGTTTGTAACAGCAGTAGGGCTTCATGTATACATAGATCTCCGATTGTATAGAGATCCCTTCTTCAAAAAATTCGAAAAGGGGTTCTACATGCAGTGAATTCTGCCCCTTTGCTTACTATAGTTGAACCCAAAGCAAAAGCAAAAGCAAAAGCCTGTGACAATCAGATGGCAAGAGTTGAATAGACACTGTGCAGTGATCCTGGTATTTCAACTGCAAAAGAAGTTAAACGGAAAATATTACTTACTACTACTGATTTTCCTTGTGACAGTGGATTTAACTCGAAGCAAGCATGATAAAGGATGAAGGCTTTTACATTGTCAAAGGAAAGTACAGACACAATTACAGTCTCATATTCCCCATAAAACTGAAAAAAGCAAACCACAAGCAGCACGATGATTAGCACCTTAACTCGGTAGTTACAGTAGACAGTAATATTTGTTAGTAGATGGATTAATGACCTCTAACTGCTTTTGGTTCACATTTGTGAAATTTTGCTCTCTTTGATATGTTCGGTATTGGGCAATCTTGTACGGAGTTTTACCATACTAACCATTCAATGAAAGGAATAAACCAACCTTAATTGTCATAAGGAAAGTACATTCAGCATATACATTTC
Source organism: Solanum ossicruentum (assembly GCA_025774065.1). Classification (NCBI taxonomy): domain Eukaryota; kingdom Viridiplantae; phylum Streptophyta; class Magnoliopsida; order Solanales; family Solanaceae; genus Solanum; species Solanum ossicruentum. Next base: position 22,277,611 of record JAOTQR010000092.1, on the reverse strand, counting down.
AATTCATTTTTATAAATAAAAAAGAATTGATATGTATATGTTGAATGTACTTCCCTTACGACAGTTCAGGACTTCAGGTTGGTTTATTCCTTTCATTGAATGCTCCGCTGTGGCAAAAACTCCGTACAAGATTGCCGAATCCTTTTAAAATAAAAAGAAAGGATGTCTATTAAATTATATTCCTATATAATAACATTGAAAGAAAGAAAGAAAACTATTTTTGGTTTGGTTTAGGTAACCATCCTATAGGCGTAATCTAGGACTCCCTGATTGTTATTTTACATTGAAGATTTCACGATAAGCTGGTGAGTTTTAATCATCTCTCAATGAGCTAGGACTAAGCTATATTACATGGAACAGTTTCAATATTTGAACCATAAATATCTTACTATTTGTTATGGGCGAGTATAGGCAAAGTGAAGAGTTCAGTTCACGTGACTTAAAGCAATCAACAAAATGAAGAATTAGTGGTTTCCTAACCTAAGAATCCAAGAACACACAAGTATTAACTTAACTACCTAAGGCACATGTTAAAAATTCATCAACACTTTAGTTCAGCTCCCCTAATCCCTCACCTCCTACCTAGGGAGGATTACTCTATACCTTAAGAGAAGGTTCTCCTTTGAAGTACAAGTATCTCTTCGCTATAGTTAACCTTTTTCAATCATATCAAATATTAATTTTTCATGTTTATGAAAAACTTCTTGCTTATTTTTTCCCCAATTGCATGCACTATACTTTTCTTTTTGGTGTGATAAGTACTTTATTGTATTACAACAGTATTGAACCTTAACTATATCTCAAGCCAAATTGTTGACTTGTTGTATACACATGTAACACACCAGTTTGGGATAAATGTTGCTAGACCACTTGGTACTTCCTGACAGGTGTCTTCTTATCATAAGACATCAGTCTAAATTCCCGAACTCTTAATCCCATGATTAATGGACTGAACAGGAAAAAAAGGGTTAATAGCACTTTTAGTCCCTCAGTAGTTAATAAATTCCAATTTTAGTACTTGTGATATTTGACAATTCTGGGCTAGCTTTCGTGCACCTTGACTAATTCCACAGATACCTCACCTCCCGCCATCAATAAATACCAGGTAAGTTTGTCCACCAAGAGGTTTTGGACTTTTGTCTCTTTGAACATGACCTCATGTTCTCAACCCACTTCATTAACTAGGCCACACCCTTGGATGCATATTTGACAAAGCACATTAAACCTTCAACTAACAAAAATGTGCACTTTTGATTGTGAATATTCACAATTTTACAGAATTATTAATCGTTCCGCCATTAAATCATCCATGTGTTAGGTTAGGTTTGTAATGTTATTCCATATTTGAAGGTAATCTAGTTCCAAATATAGTTTAAATATAACAAAGTTCCTACTTAAAAGAGACCAAAGGACACATTATAACTAAAAGAAGGTTACACAAGGACCAAAGTCAGAATTTATCAATAACCAAGGAATCAAAATTACTATTATCCCTAAATAGTAAAATGCAATATCATAACCCTCAGCAGAATGGTAAAATACCCTAAAATTTCATTTTGCAATTGTTTAAAGAATGAAAAAGTTCATACCAAGAAGTTCCAAAGCACCTCCACTAATGATCAACCAGCTTATCACCAGGTGTGCCAAGAGATAACATAATATACCCACCTGAGCACAAAAAAGACAAGATTTGATGTCATATAATTTACCTTCCATGGACATTCCTGCCATGAGAAAGATAAGAGTAATCAGCCGCAGTGCCTCACCTAAGTGGAGAAAACTTTCTCCTCGCTTCCCATGTATTTGGGCAATTGCCTTCCCACACGATTAAAACTTAGATGGATATGCTGCAAGCATCTAACAACAAAAGGAAACAAAAAAAATACCAAGTTTAGACCTTTAAAGTTCAAACAGTTTCATGCAGGTGGTGTCCCCAGAAACAAATGACCAGGTATTTCCCCTTGGCCATTACTCGATTACGCCCAAACCAGGGCATGTATAGAGATTACGAGAGTATGGGTTGGTATATGGCATGGAACATGCATTCTCATCTTTAATTCATCCAGCAGACATACTGACACACAGATGTCACGTAAACTAGAAGTTTCACCACCAAAAAGCACATGTGTTTTATAACCTTGCACATTATAAGTGTTTTTCAGTAAGAATTACCCAAGACCAGGAGCTAGCAATCAGCCTTTCCTTTTTGGTAGAAGTAGTATGAAATCTTTGCAGTATGTCTCTGGAGTGTAAACCTCTCAACAAAAATATTTCAAGTAAGTTAATAACAGAAACTAAGGATGAAAGAATTGATACCCAGGTTACCTAATGGATCAAATGGTGGTTGGATTGACCATCCATTCGCCAAATTGCGCGATTTATTTTGAAATCATACAATTCTTCTGATAAGCAGTAACTTTGTATTATATCCAGAACAGCAATTAGGTAGCACTGAAACCATATTTTCAAAAGGGACTCCATAATGCTTCCATTTATAATGACACGTCAGAGGTATGTTTCGTTTCATAATCCCAAACTTCAATATCTATAATGAAAATCATACAATTTGCAATCCCAAACTTCAAACACACAAAATAAAAGGTGTGCCTCATTTTGTCAAACAGTGACTATGACTAGTGCATCAACAAAATGAACTGAAGATCCGCTATGACTAGTGCATTAACAAAATGAACATGCAGCCTGATCTTTATACACAAACAACGATTCCCAACTTCCTGCACTTGTCACTTTATAGACTCATTTCGCTATCTGCTCCCAGCTCTTATTATCATGTCCTATAGCCTCCATGTGAACAATGACCTTAAACAAAATCAAAGCAACCCCGCCTAAAAAAACATAGACAATGTTTCATTGGGGTTTCAAGTTTGTCAGTGCATGTAACTTCCTGCAGCTTCCCTTCACTCCCTCTGGAATTGGATTACTGTTTTCCAAACTTTGAGTTCAACCACATACACTTCCTCCTCAGCCATCCCTTGGGATGTGTTGCCTCAAAACTCCAATCTACAGTAGCAGCAGTGAAAGAGAGTCCAAAAGGATGAATCTCTTCTTGACTAATTGCAAATAAGGTACAACCAGATTTGGAAAACCTAAAAAGGTTATATTGTCGAATACTAGTAACATTTAGAACTTGCAGTTGTAGCCATGTGTCACCCTTCTAGTTTAGAGTTCCGTTTTATTTTGTTTTTTTAATAAAGACCTGCTAATAATCAGGGTCAAAGGGTAATTTTGGTAAAGTAACGTCCTTCTATTGCATCTCTCACCAATTAGGGCAACCATACGCCTTAATTTCATTGCAGTAGACTTTTCCTTTTGTTCACTTTGAACCCAGGGAAGTGGAACTGCTCCCTCGAAAGCTCTTGAAGTTGTATCAATTTCAATCAATATTACTCAGCTAGGAGTCAACCAAACTAGTTACTTTCGAACAATATGAAGTCTCTATGTCCGATCCGCTCTATCCGGGTCTATTTCATCCACTAGTAAATGATTTGTTTATAAAAATATAGTTTTACAGATCAAAGAAACTTTACATTTTTACAATGATTACTCTATATAATATCCCCACTAGTGGATTCCACTGGATATGTTGTAGTTGTACTCTATATAATATCTTTTAAAGCTCTCTGTTCCATAATTTTTAATATTTATTACAAATATTATAATAATATGAATCCTTGGTCCTTGACACTATATAAGTTGTACACTTCAAATGCGATAGAATCCACCAACATGCATTTAACACACTTACGTCAATTATTGAACACCATTATTTAAGAAAGATGTATCATAGCTCTTCCATTTAAGTTTCTAAAAGCTGAAGCAAAAGATGCTTTTCCCGTCTTGCCCTTCTATGACCACAATCATGAAATCTCATCCTATAAAAAGCAAAACTGAAACATGCTCTATCAAATACTTACCTGATGGCAGAGAACAGTCCAGGAATTGCTGCTCAAGATGCTTAGTAAAATTCAGTCACCACCCATCTAGATTAGACCTCATCCATTGCACTATGTGAAAAGCTCTTCATGAATGCTATCCTTGGATACAAGCTGCAATGTTGTGCCTTTGGTTATCCAGGCAGTGAGCTCAGGCTGCTGCTCAAAAGGCATGAGAGGATAGAGGTTTCCATTTTCCTGCTGTACACCATAAATAAAAGGTAGTCTAAGTGACAGAAAACTCTCCGGAGGCAAAATTACTCGACATCCAAGACAAAACTGCAACTTCTTTTTACGGTCTGGCACAGATGGAGGGAGGCATGACTCCTACAAAGTCAAAATATGAAAAATATAAGCAGTTAAGAAAATAATTTGAAAGCTTATTTCCAAAGATGCATCAACAAGAAAACAACACAAATAACATCTAAAAAACATGCTTGAGATATGACAGCGTACAAATAGTAAAGCTTCCCGTGAATGGGGATCCAATGGGAGAACCCCCTCCAATAACAACAACTACATTGAGAAAGGAGGAGTCAAAAACCTTTTCTGCCTTCTTGTAGTTTATATTTGAGATGACTGCTGAAGATATAAAGAAGTAACAAAAGTGCACTTTCCCTAACAACTTGAGCTTTTAGATGAGATGTCACACAATTCAACATAGTTCAATGTAAGCTAAGGACTTGGGCTCAAGTTTCACTGCCACTAATTATCAGAAATAGAAAATCCACATGCTTGGCCCATGAAAAGAATCAAGACTGCACACGAAGAGTGTGTTAAAGATATCATTATGTATAAAGTGTGTTCTCTCTAATAGTTTAAATTATAGATGAGGTGGTCAATAAAATTCAACAATAGGAACCTCAACCACGTACTGGACTGTGAAATATTTAGGAAATTCACTTCACTCTTTGGCAGCTAGATACGTCAGTAAAAGAAGAACGCAAGGATGTTACTGCTTACTACACTGGAAAATTCATTTTTTCTGGGAAAATCTGTTTTTTCATGCTCTCTTTCGCATAAAACATTTAATTTATCAGCAAGAATAAAGCCAGTGCAACAAAACATGTTTTCTGACAGAGTAGGAGTTACAGAAATAGCTCTGGGAGAATATGTTTTGAGATTGATGAAGCAAAATGTGTTCTCAAGTTTCAAACCAAAACTCAACTTCAGGACACATGATCTTCTAACACCTGGAGTTCAACTTTAAAAAAAAAAAAAAAAAGATTTCTGACCTGAGTTGCTCTGACTCGGGTGTGGGTGTCCAACATGGGGTACGGATCTAGGGGTCAGATCCTCCATGATCTAAAGTTCAAGATTCGGGGATATCGATGCATGTATCGATACAGGTTCAGGAGTTTGGCTAAAAATAATTCAATTCAAATACCTAAAAGTTGGAGTAATAAAACCTAAATTATGAGATATTATTCAGAAAACTTGAGAAGAAAATATTGATCAAGAGAGAATCCTGAAAAGAGACAAAAAGAAAGGGACTGCAATAGAAATTTATTCATAAAAGGTTCTTCATTTTTTCCAATTTCACCTTAGTTTTTGTTTTGATTACATCAATCATCGAATCTATCCAAAATTCCTCCCTTGAATTTGATCAAAGAATCCAAACCCAGTCAACCAGATTGGGTATGGATCCCACACCAACGTTCGACACGGATGTTGCACCGAAAGTGAAGAGTTCGAAAAACTTAGTTCCTAACACTCAAATCAGTTGTGGATACGTGCTTTGTATGTGTATATTGCATTAGATATAATAAATATACATAAAAAGAATAAATTTGTTGTGTGTACGTTATATTATTAAGTGCAGAGCCTTTTTCAAAAAAATGTAATTTTTTCAAGAGAAAAAAGTGTACTTAAACAGAAACACAATAACTCACTGTCACACTAACAATTAAGGAGTAAATTAAATCTAGTGAATTGCTCACCATTAACATCAAAAGTCAACATAATCCAAACAAAATAAAACTACATTATATGTGAGAACAATAATATAACACAACTATTTTTAACAAATTAATAATAAATAAAAGAAATATAAAAATAATTTATCAAGAGGCTAACAACACGCTAGTTTTACAACTAAATCAGTATCACAATGTCAACATATTTTAAAATCTATTTCCACACAAGGAATTATTATATCATCAAAACATGTCTAATAGTGTTAGCACCTAAATTGGTACGACGAAGTTAATATTTATTAGAACTCTATTTCTACATTAGAGTTCTAAATCAACTACAAAACCTATTAGAACAAGACAACAACAACAATATACTCAATCTAATCCCACAAGCAGTATCTGGGAGTGTATGCACACCTTATCCTATCTTTGTGGGATAAAGAGATTGTTTCCAATAAACTCTCGATATAATGCCGCATCACCAAAATAGGCTTGAAAGCAAAATAACGATAGTAAAGTGGCAAGAAAACACAACTAATGAACAACAAGTAACAACAAAAAACAAAGTAAAAAACACTACGTAAATACTATATATACATATTAGAGAAAATTTTCTATGTAAATACATAAAAAGGCGCACTGAATGCCTTCAAAACCATTTAGAGAAAAAAGAAGACAAATTACCATCATGAATTGTGAGTTTGTAACACCAATCTTCCAAGTTTTCCTCTAAAGAAACTTTAAGTTACAAACCATTACAAATTCTTGCTATATAATAGTATCGTGATCTTTATTTATTTTCTTAAAAGGACACCTTATTTTTAGGGTAGATTTGTCATTTTGGGTGCTCTTACCCAATATCCATTCTTATTCCCCTTTATCCCACATAAATAAAACATACATTAAAGAAATGGTACCAAATATTTTATGAACATTTTGCAGTTTTTTATGAAGAACCAAAGGTTATACAAATAATGCAAAATCCCCAGATCATAAATGATCTCAAAAGCGGCTTCATAGAACTGGGTGGACAAATATAAGTTAATTCAATGCAAAAAATGGTAAATGAAAACCAAAAGTTCCGGTAAGTAACTCATACCTCAAACTGTATGACTGGGTTTGCTGCTAAAATGATAGGGAAGTGAGGTGTAACCTGCATGCCAAAGAGCATACTCATTACAACAGGCAAAGAAGGTATAGTTAATTTTTCGGGATTCATAAAGATTATCCTATCAAAAGAACAAAGATTATAGATTAAAGGAAGGTAAAAGTGGATGGTAATAAATATACAACTTGAATTTCACATATATAAGTACCAATGGGACATGAAACAGACAAGAAATTTGCAATTTTGAGAAGTGTAGCCATCAAAATAATTTCTTTAACAATTTTACTTTTAAAAATATGGAAGGAAACCATACAAGTTGAGAAATATGCAGAAGAGGTACCAATTTCTAAGCTGTGTTATTTGCAAGTAACCCACTTCTCCAGTTACCCATAATTTCAATGTACTATCTAACATGTCACATTTCACTGTATTTCACTAGAAATAGGTCCTTTAAACATAAAATATTAGAGAGTATCCTACTATAAGTTGAATAGAGAAGACAAAAAGATCTCTAATATCTTATAAAATTCTCTCGTATGCAGCCTTGGCCATGAATAGACTGCTGATATGTCCACCAAGCTGGTGAAAATGAGTAAATGAATTTACAAAAACGGATTAAGTGCCTTGACCTTAGATTTGAATATGTAACTTTCAATAGCTTTCCCCTGAGAGATTAGAGGATACGATACTTGCAAAAGACTATTCATGTGCATATGAATCTTTTTTACAATAGATAAAGATTAGGAAAATTTTTTGTTACATTTAAGATGGTTTGAACATCGAGACACAACAAATGAGATCAACTCATATTGTGATAGATACAATTATTTAGCATTCAGCAGATGTCTTAAAACACATGTTTACATTTTGAGTTGTCTCTTAATCCACTCACAATGGGTTTAGGCACTGAACAACATAAAACCATATCATCTAAGCCTGTTCATTAGATTAGTCAAATAAATGAATCAGATAAGCACTTAAAATGACATCACATAAACAGGGAACTTCTTTAGGAGGTCATAAAATTCAGGGAAATTGAGGAAAATAGTCAAATCAGAAGTAAGACTCCAACCAGAAAGATCCTCTGAAGCTGTGAAATGGTTCCTGCAAATCTCACATCTGCTTGGTCATTCTTACTCTTCAATTCCATGCAATGTGGGCAGTTCATGTAAATAGGCAAACTTCTATCTAACAAGGAAGTAGCATAGCCAGAGTCATTGAGATTTAGAGATTGAAGACCAGTTTCAAGATCTTTTCCTGGTGCAGCATGTACTGGATGCCTGGCAAACTGAGCTGGCCCTTCTATGTTTGAATTTCCGTCATCTAACCCTTCATTTGACATTTCCAGATTCCTCAGCTTCCTAGAGGAACTAGAAATCATCCCATTTGCCAGACGTCGACCTTTGCCAGGGCCACCACTCTTACCCCCTCGAGAGGGACCTACCCCCTTATGATCCATATTTTCCAAAGATGAAGGGGCAACGGATTCTACAGGCAATGCATAAGGAGAACCAAGTCTGTTGAGATGATCTGCAGTTAATATAAAACGGTGCCCACAGGGGCACTCATGCTCAAATCCAATGTAAACTGTTGCATGTTTAGAAGAGGTAACTGGTCTGGTCTTCTCAATTCTAGTCATCTTCATTGAATCCAAATGTGTACCTATCTGGAAAATTTGATTACCTTTAGTGACATCATCAGAAACAATAGTACTATCATTCTTAACTTCATGAATACCAGGAGTTAGAGCAACTTTTTCCAATACTTGTTCATCACTAATCCGATTAACCTTCTCTCTACCTCCTCCTCTCAAACTTTTCGGCTTGATACTTTTTTCCGAATTTGACATAATTTGTCTATTTGATTGTAGTGGAGGAAATCCTGAATTTACAGCAGTTGAACCAGCTACCACCTCAGAAAAAGCTTTTCTCATATTAAAATTGGAAACTCCTTTTCCTAAATTATTTACTTTATCATCTGTTTTGATATTTCCTGCAGAAGACTTCTTTTGGATTTGATATCCATTTTGCACACCCAAATCACCAGCCTTCTCTATGCCTGAACCTGTGTTGGGCTCATCCCTGGCATTGCTACTAAACCTGTTTATATTTACTTGCTCTGAATTGCTTGATATTAGCCCATTCTCATATTTAGGCTTCTCAAGAAGGATAGTCCACCTTTGAAGAAACTTTTGGGTAGAACTGAAGCCACTCTGCATCAAACCTTTAGACGGCTGGTAGTATCTCCCATTCCCAACCCGAATCAAACTCCAAGCGGAGGAATGAATGGGCCCACTTGTATCACTTCCTTGGGGTAACTGAATTATGGGAAGAAGCTTGTCACAATCCATGGAACGGTTAAAAGTAACATTTGCTGTTTCAAAATCAAATGGATCTGGCCGCAGGAGTCTAGAACGACCACATGCACAAGCATGGAGGAAGACATAACCACTGGAATGTATCTTAATCTCATCACTTGAACATAAACCACCAGTTTCTACATCATGCCTCTGGTGCATGCATGCTTTTCCTGTGAGGCTAACAGCATCACATAGTTGCCTGCCAGAAGTCCAGATGGATGTGCATTCCTCTTCCAGTTTCTGCAAGTATAACAGCACAGGAGGTCCCTTGACCATCGAATTGAAAACATGCAGAGCCCTTTCCAAATGGGCCTTATGCTGAGTAGTTGGGTAGCACGGAGGCAACTCATTTAAATATGTCTCCATAGCTACTGGAAGGGCCTTTTGACACCATAAAGTAGAAAACCTAGTATTTACCGATCTACCACTCGCCAAATAAGACATTGCAATTTCAAGTGGATCTGAAACTTCTGAAGCATTTCCTTCAAGTGGAGGTGAAGCAGAATTTCTCTGTCTCCTCTTACTAATTTCACTCTCATCTGCAATGGCATATTTTGCTGACAGGATTGCTTGCAGAATAAGCTGACTAGAAGATAACCATTTCTCCAAATGTGGAAGTTCAGGAGAAGTAAATGTCTTTCCAGAAGCAACAGAAGCAGCTGCTGCTGCAGCAGCAACAGCAACCATGCCAACACCAGAAGCTGGACCACTGTTAGTATTTGAAACCACACCCCCTCTTCCTCTCAATATATCAGTCTGCCTGCAGATGAACTCCTTGATAGAAAGTATGTCTTCTCTATTTGCACTCTGATTATGACTTTCAAATAGAAGAGAATCTGAGGTCGCTTTTCCATTCAGAATATCTTCCACAAGGCCAGTGGCAAATTCAAGGGATTCACCTCTCTTATTAGAGGTTATATCTAATAGTGCAACAGCCTTTGATGCATCCAGGGAAAACAGCATTCCAGAATTTGACACACCCCCACTTCTTGAACCTGTATGGCCAGTTTCAGAACCTGACAGTGTCCGGCATTTCTTAATGGAGAATCGAATCTGTGCCTCTAGAGAAGACTGCAATTTCTTCCTGAACCCACCTTCAGATTTACTCATAGGGCGTGCAAGCACAACCACAGAACCAGAACCTTTCGGAGCCAAGTTTGGCCGACCCAAGGCACCAACACTTGATGATTGATTCACCGAGGAAATATCAGCTGGCTCCTCAACACTAGAACTAGGATAATCATCAGCAAAATCATCAAGAAAAACAAAAAGTGTAACTGGAATACACTGTCCAGGTAAGAAAGAGGCATATGAACCTAAACCTGACATCAGAGTAATTGCTGAATTACTTCGGGTGAAAATGCCACGGCCTTTGACAGGCGATGGATTGTTAGATGATCTTCCTGATGTAGCTCTACGCGATGGAGATGCAAAAGGTGAGCCAGACACTGAGGGTGACAGAGATTGTGACTTAACAAATGGAGTCATTGCTTGTTTAGCTGCTTGCAAGACACGAAGTTTCTTCAGTATCTGGGTGTCAAAGCGTGGCCCTTCTTGGATAAATACTATAACATGACAAACCTGCATAGCTAGGCATGGTTGAGTAGCATTCTACAACTAAAAAGGGGAAGTATGAAACATAAAATGGAACGCCTCCAAAAGAAAATTCTATATGGTACACTCCACCTCCCATACCCAGGAGCCCAATGGTGGCCCTCTCAATTTTCTCCCTGACTAAAATCCTCAGCCTTATGGTTGGAGGTGAGGGTCTTTACCGGTAGGTAACCCACCCTTGTCAAATAAGAATATAATTAGCACTAATAATACTTAACATAATTCGGGAAAGACCTTTAGGCACTGGTAAGAAGAACTGGACGCAATAGTAAAGAAGATGTCAACTCAAATTGACTACAAATAAACAATTTTACATGCTCATTTTGATGCATGAGAAAGAAAAGATTCATGGAAATTATACAAAACTCTTCTACACATCTTCCTTCTATAAAACTGCAAATCCAATACCTCGTCCAATTACAAGAAGCAACATTTCCCTAGTAAATAAGTGAGAGTAAGATAATTCATTTGGGTTAACACTAAAGACAGCTGTGACTCAAACAACTGCATCAATCCGACTCATCCACTTCTCAGTTAGCTTTATTGATCAAGTCTCTGTATTGAAATAAATTGTGTTTAAACGCTTCATGCAATGACAAATAACATCAGTCTTACTTTTTATTTCCCAAATGAATGAAAACAGATGAGACCTTATTATCTTGCCCAACTCAATGTCCACATAAATTTCTAATCATGTTTGTACTTTTAAACACTTCAGAAGCTTCATTAGTCTTTAATGTCCACACAAATTTGTCAGGAATTTCAAGTTTAAAGTGAAGAAGAAGAAGAATAAAACTTACAGAAAACATAAAGAGCATAGCTTGGAGATCGCCATATTCGTAATCTTCTAACAGTGAATCAAATCCCATCTTAGACTCCAAATTGCCTTCCATGAGAGGGCATCGAGTTGAAGAGAATTGCAAAAACAAAATCCCCTTTTCCTCATCATGATAATAGCTTATATTTCTACATTCAAACCAACTCTTCATATCGTCGGTTACATCAAAATCCGTCTTTTCATCGGGTTTATCGACAAAAATTGGCTTATCTAAACCCCCGCAACCAAACACATTAGAATCGATTATCCGGTTCATCAGGTAAGCAACGTCATCGTAGCGTTTTCCGATAAAACCGACCACAACGACGCCGCTTTGAGTGTTTAATGGAGAGGGGGAGGTGGCTGATGTATCCGATGAGGTTGATGGAGGGGGCTGAACTTGTACATGGCTAGGGGTTACAGAGGGAGTTTGAGAGTGAGAAGGTGGAATTGGAGGTCGAATTAGGACTCGCATGGACTGAGGATTAGGTTTTGAGGAGTCCATCGAAACCAACAACAGAGAGAATCACCTGTGTACTTGGTGTATAGAAATACCTTCCATCAGAACCCAAAATCGGCAACGAATAATTCCTCTGGCCGATGAAGAAGAAACAGATCAATGTGCAGTCGACCGGCGACGGTAGTAAATCGGCGGTGAGAATATATATCTGTGTGACAATTTGCCGAAACGACAGGAAGCTGACCAGAGCCGGAATTATGGGCTGGGTTAAGACTAAGGTTCTTAATGGGCTCAACAATTCAATAGTCCAAAAGACCTAGCCCAAAAGCTCTTCGGCGGCCTGATAACTATGTGTGAAATATTTGGGACAAACAACACAAATCTCATTAATTTAGGAGCAAATTACTTTTCTTCATGCCAATATTACAAATCGTGTCAGAATTTGAACACTAGATATATTTATCTTAGACCATTGTAATGCAGCGGTGGGATTGATTTAACTAGGATTTCGAATTTGAGCACTGAGAATGGAAAAAATTATGAGCATCACCCCGAATAGGTCCTGCAATACACGATTTAGATTTAGTTGAAGCTTCATGAGCTCCGTACACTATATGAGAAACTAAAAAAAAAAGTTACTTTTATATGATACATTCAGTTACATGCAATAATAATTTTATTATTGAATACTATAATTTATGAACACTTATAAGATCAAGAAAATATTTACATAGCAATAATAATTTTTTTATTGAACACTTATAATACAATTTTAACACATATTAAAGAGAACTATTTATAAAATATATATATTACGAATTATATTGCACCACCAGATCGATATTTATCGGGATCATACCGATATCGATAGATACCGATAAATACCGTATCAAAAAATCATCGGATCTGGACCGGAACCGGTGCCGAAAGTACTGGAAAAAATTGGCGGTACCGTTTCGGACCGATACCACCCGGCACTTTATCAGACCAGATCGGAGTTTCCATTTTTTTAAAAATTTTAAATTAAGTTTATAAGTTTAAAATTCTAAATTAAGTTTATTATTATAAATTTTAATTAAAGTTTATATTATAATTTATAACTTATAAGTTTATATTAAATTTATATTTAAATTTATATAAATTTTTTAAAGTTTATATAAATTCAAAGTTTTGAAATTTACAATATAAACTTCAAATTTCAAAGTTAACCTTCAAACTTTAAATTTCAAAATTTATATAAATGTTTTAACTTTAAAATTTATAATATATTATATTTAATATAAATTTAAGTTTATGAACTTTGAAATTTGAAGTTTCAACTTTCAAGTTTAATTTATAAGTCTTTAAGTTTAGTTATTTAATTAAATATATAAACTTAAAGTTGTAAAATATGAATTCTAGAATCAAGATAATAAAATAATAATATGAAAAAAAATAACGCGAATAGCCTATAAATTTATTACATTACTAAAAAAACTATAGTGTTGTACAGATATTAGAAGAAAACTTAATTTACGCAGCCACCTTTTAGAAAGGGTTCTGTTTCAAGTAGGCCTTGTTTATTATATATTTACAATTTTAAACTAATTTCTTATATCATCTTCAAAATATTTCCTAAATTGTTCTAACATTTCTTGTGTTACATTGTCTGGAATCTCAACTTGACCTTGTTCTTCCATGAAATTGATGCCGTTTTCACTTGATTCCGATAAAATACTATCTACATCGTTTTCAAATTGAGACGGTAGATTTAGACGTTTTAAAATTTCTCTAATCCGTATTTATCCAGTCTCTAAATAAAACTGATATTTCCAAGCTATCTGCTGCTAGTGATTATCGAAAGTCCCCAAGTTGGAATCTTGCCGCACTAAAAGCGCCTTCCAAAGCCATGGACAATGCTTGAATAGCTAGAATATCACGAACCACCCGTTCAAATCTTGGAAAAGATTTGTCTCGATTCCTCCACCAATCAAAAAATTGCGGCTTCCCCTGTGCATCTTTAATACTTTCCTTAGCCTGGTTACGATATTCATCAAAATCATTACGATCGTTAGTAGTAAAACTAATATTATATTATACTAAATTTTCAATATCATCGTCGTATCTACACCTCTGTGGGTCGGATTGCTGAAATTGTACATCATTAAAAATAGAAATATATAAATCATATAATTTTTTAACCTCTGCTCTAACGCTACTTCTAACATAAAACATATTATGTGCAGGATGTTGTCAATCGTCTACAATTTCTAAATTTCTATATATAGTTTCTATCATTTTACATACACCAACTTTTTTGTAAGACGGGTTAAATAAATATGCAATTAAATAAATTTGAGGAATTGAAAAAAAAATTCAATCTTTTTTTAACAGATTGTTCAAATTTTGAATTATCTTTAAAGTTAGCAAATAAACAAGAAATAGCATAAATATTTAGTAAAACAAAAATAATAGTAGGATAATAAAGATCCAAAAATTTTTTAGTAGCTAAGTAAAAAACTTTTAAAAAATCAACTAGTTCTTTAATATTTTTCCAATCATTATCATCAATTCGAAGATTCAAATTAAAATTATGTGCATTCCAAACCATTTGAAGGGGTCTCTTATACTCATAAGCTACTTACCTAGTAACTACCGTTTTAGGAATTTTTCTAACATGCAAATTACATTCAATACACCTATTTTCAAATTCTTTTCATCTAGTCTTAACATGACATTTAAAAATACAATGACATGTTGATTCAACTTTGATACAACAATTATCAAATAAAGAAATATCATCTCTAAAAATTAAATTATATATATGTGCAACACAGCTTATATGAACCATCTTCATAAAAAGGAGTAAGAATAGGTTGTAAATAATCAACAACATTTTTATTACTAGAAGCATTATCTAAAGTTATATTACTTATTTTACTAGATAACTCATAATATTGTAAGACTTCAAGAATAATTTAAGCAATATAAGAATCGGTTTTTTGCATTTCACAAGATTTATAACCTATAATTCGTTTTTGCAAAAACCAAGTATCATCAATCCAATATGCAATAATTGTAAATTAATCATTAACATTTACACTATGGCTCATATCGGAAGTAACCGCTACTCTAGAAGTATTATAAGCAAATAAACAACGAAGATGATGTAAATGTCGTGCGTGATAATTAAAAATAACCTTTTTTATTGTATTTCGTGAAAAACCCAGAAACGATGGGTTATAAACAACTTGAATATAATGAATAAAATCAACATTTTCTCCAAAACTAAAAGGCAAACCCGTTACAACAATTATTTTTGTTAGTTCGTCTAGGTCTCGTTATTTATTGTAGGGGCAATGTGTACTAGGATCGGAAACATTAATCGGGTTTAACTGTGTATGAACCATATTAGAAGCTCCTACTCCTACGGATTGTTTGGGGAGGGAAATATTATGTTTTTGCGCTTCCGCATTCAAAAACTCTAACTTACAACAAGTCATAAAATGATTTCTCAAATGACCCATCCCACCCGCCTTTCCCGATGTTTTATGGTTTAAAACATGTTTACATTTATTATAAATAGCTTTTGTTTTACATTCACTTTGTGTCATGAATTGCCAAACAACTGATTTTTTTACACGTTGCGGTTTAGGCCTACTACATTCGTCTTGATGTACGAGAGGAGCGAGAGTAGGAGCGGGAGGGGGGAAGTGGTACCAGTATATGGGGGTTGCGTCTCATCATCATTATCAAAAATATCTTCATTTTCATTAATTTCAAAATCACCTTCCGGTAAGTCTTCACTAAAATCAATCTTTGGTGTAGAAATTCATGAATTAATTGTGTGTTAGAATTGATATCATAACAAGTATCATTAACATGTGTAAAATCATCCGTATTTAAAAGAATTGATGGTTGTTTAGTTGATTTAGATGAACTAGCAACTGTTGTTTTTACAGGTTAAAGATTTTGCAATTCAACCGAAAAAGATTTTTTTCCTTTTCCTTTTCAACCAAAATTCATTTTTAATAAAATGATAATATAAATTTATGAATAATACACAACTAATTCAAGTAGTAAACTACTAACAAATAACAACCAACAAGTAATAATTAAAGAATAAAAATTAATAAATTGGAACGAATGTACCGAACATCTGTGTAAAAACAGACGTAGAAGCCGAAGTTGATGAAACTTGAAGCTTGAACTCCAAATATGCTCCACCAAAATATTCTCCAACTTCCAAATAGCCAAGCAAATTTTATACACTAATTAACTAATTGACAATAGAAATTTACTAATTAAAAATTGAGAAATTAAATAATAAATATTTATATAATTATAAATTTATAATAATAGAGAGTAGAATTAGAGATGAAGAATATAATTCAGAATTGAGTTTGAAAATTGAGATTTAAGATAAAGATTGAGAGAATTTGTAATTGAATATTTATATGAAAAAATGTTTTGATTAAGGGATATATATATAGGAATTAGGAAGTAAGAAATTAATTAAAAAATAAAATAAAAACTTAAAAGAGCCGTTGGAAACAACTCAATGCTGAAAATGTTGATTGCTGACCGTTGGGGTGGGCCCCACTCACCCAACGGTCCAATCAAAAAATTTTAAGTTTTTTTTTTTAAATTTTGAATCGATAAACTGGACCGGTTCCAGTATATCGGGACCAACCAGTATTGTCCGGAAAAATCTACCCCTTCCGTCTAAGACCCCCTACCGGACCCCCTTACCCCCGGAAGCAACCAGTAATCTATCGAACTGGCACTGGACCGGGACGGAATCTGACCGGCATCGGTAGCTACCGATTCCGATGCCAACCTTACGGATAATACATTTATTACTCACTTTAATACACTTATAAATACATTTTGATCATTTTTTATCAAATAAAAACAATACATTTTAAATCAATTATTATAATATATTTATATTACATGAATAATTCACTACATAATTTTTATTATGCAGACTAGCTAGAAAAAAAAAAAGGGGGGGGGGGGGGGGGGAGCAGAAATTTATAAACTTTAAAAAAAATTTTGTGGGGGGGACTTTTTCTTCTTGGGTGGGACGTTTTTTTTGAATAAATTTTCCAGTTTTTTTTA
>JAOTQR010000092.1:22238974-22260181 GCA_025774065.1 Solanum ossicruentum | reverse complement strand
AAATAGAACCCTCACCTTTACAACTCTCTCCAATAACTTCATAATTTGGCATCATTAATTCACACCCCTATTTTTGTTACAGCGTTGAGCATCTACCAAAAAAGGGGGGGGGGGGGATCAGAATATTATCAACTTTAGACAAATATTTGTGGAGAGGACTATTTCCTCATGTGTTGGACATGATTTATGAATAATATTTCCAGTTATATAGTAATTTTTATTTAGTGGTTGAAAAGAGATGCTGGGAATCTCATGTTTTTTTATTCCTCATGTCTCTATCTTTGAAAACTGATTTATATTAAGGGTGTGGTTGATACCAAGAAAATATTTTCTTAAAATATATTTTTTAGAAAAATATTTGAAAGCTGATTATTTAAGTGACATCACACTATAAGAATTACTTAATTATGTTGATGATGTATACAAGTGTATATAAGTATATAAATTAAACTCAGAGTACAAAATGGGGAATTGGTGAAGTATATACATATTCAGTTGGACCAAGCTCATATATCTAGATAATTTTTTCATGAAAAAATCATATTATCTTGCTATTTGAATGAGTTTAACTTTTTGCATTAACAAGGTATAAACTTTTTATATCATCAGAATAAGTTTAACCTACGACAACAAATAATTATTCGTTGCAACTTTCATAAGATAAAATACAAGGAAGAGTGTGGAGGTTGTCATTTTATATTCTTGATTGCAACTTGTAACTGAAAACCAACATGTCGTTTTGAGTGGCTCAAAAGTTTTGCAACTCCCAAAGAGGATAAACAAATTAAATAAAGAAAAGTAACTAGTCCTTCATATACTAAATTAGAAGTATTCTCGAAGACTGTGATTATATATTATGCCTTTATTAACTTTTGAAGAAATGAAAGGTTGCTACCTTACAGGCCTCCAATAAATCAAAGCACTATTACTTGTTTTGCTAGCCCTAATTCCCTATTACTCTAGCAAGTTGCCTTCACTAGTGTGCTACTTCCAAATGAATTCTGGTTGATGCTCAAAGTTTGAGTTGGTGCCAAATTAATGAACATTGACTCTTGCAAATAAAGCACAAAAATATCTTTTAAGAAAAAATTACGCAGATAAACAAATATATACTAATTAATTAACTAACATAGCTATAGTTTGAATTGATTACAATTCGCAGTAAATATCTAACTATAATTACAGTTTGAGTTTTGTATCAGCCGCGCAATTTATACAAACGTTGTGCCCGATTGTACAAAAATTGTATGCGAATCCAATTATATCGCGAAATATATAAAAAGTGCGAATTATATAGCAAATTATACAAACGTTATGCACGAATTATATAAACGAAATATACAAAAATTATGAGTTGTATAGCGAATTATACAAACGTATACAAATGTTGCGTGAATTATACAAAAATAGTGTTATAACTATAGTTATGAAATGTAATTATTTAAACCATAGCCATGGAATATAATTAAGGTATTTCTAAATGACTACATGCGAAAATTCCTCTATATTTAATCACCGCATGACACTACAAACTTGTTTTCAAATTCATATTATTATTTATAAAAAATCTGTTTCAATTTGTAAGTGATCATAAGAGATCATTTCCTCTATTAAGACAGTCATTTTTTATAATGCATGACACATTTGATATATGATTAGTAATAAATTTGAATTATATTTTAACAATAGCATTAGGGCGAATTACCTCCTCCCCACTTTAGTGCCCACGGAATTAAACAAATATTACGTGCTTGACATAACCATCCTTGCTAGCTTAGCTGCTACATTTATTTGTTACGCTAAGAATCCGCCGTCAGCAAATTTTGCTGACTTTCGGCTGCCCATTCTTAAAGATCTCCTTTCCTCTTTCTTTACTCATTCTCTTCTTTAATTTGCAAGTCACTTGGTCCTTCATAGAGTATCAAGACGAGAATATTACTTGACAGAGCAAATATATGACCTCGTATTTATTCAAAAATAGTGAAAGTTTAGGAAAATTATAATGGAATTTAAGTTTTTATCTATTTTATTTTGTTTTTGTTTTCTTGGAATTGTATCCATTCGTTTAGAGTTGTATTCATTCTCGGTATATCAATTCATTTTGTATATGTTTGCAACAAATTTTAATGTGATAGAAAATAAATTACAATGACAAATAAAATATGAAGAAACTTAATTTTATTGATAAATGTGGGTACAAATCTGTTCTTCCCTTGATTCTTCTCTCTTGGAACCACTAATGGTCCTTAAATCACAGGAGAGAAGAGTGAAGGGGAAAATAGATTTGCACCGACATTACAATTTATTTTCTATCACATTAAAATTTCTCAAGAGTTTATGGGATTTCTGAGATAGCCTCCTAGAAATCCAAACTGAAATATGAGTCATTTTGTAAAGTTCTATAAAATTTCTATACAGACGTGAACATATACAATAAATACAATGAATTGATATAATGATACAAAGGGAAATCGATACATTGTATCGGCATGTTTTGAAAAATAAACAATTGGTATGTTTGATAATTGAACCGAGATAATTGGGACTTAAAAGTACTGTTTTTTTTTTTTTAAAATTTACTCAAAAAAGAATTTCTGTTATAGCCAAATATAGAATGACACAAAAAGAATTGAAACACCGGAAATTGATATTAATTTTATAATATTATGATACTCGTTTCAAGTATATAAATTAGAAAAAAAAAAGATAATTGCACTATTGATTTTTCAATTATTTGATAATTTTGATTTTGCCCCTCTTGATATTTAATTTTGAAGTTATTAAGGGCTAATTTTGGTTTTAATCCTTACGATATCTAATTAAACATATTATGATTTATCACTTGTTAGAATATTTAATTGAATATCTATTATGTTAAGTATATATTACTTACTAAAAATTGAGGGTGATATAGCTTTAAAAATACAAAATTTTATTGATATTTCAAGGACAAACAACAACAACATTATCCCATTGTCTCAAAGACTCCCATAATTGCGGAGTAAGGGGGGGTCAGATGTACGCAACCTGATCCCTATATTTAAAAACATAGAGCGACTGTTTTCGAGATATTTCAAGGACAAGAAGTTTAAGTTTCCCTTAAACAGGAAACAAAGAAGTGATTAAATTTGGTTAACACCTTTGGAGAGCTGACTTCCAGTTTGTGTTATTCTAATAAAATATTAAAATAACAAGGGTAGAAATGGCATGGAATAAATAAAATAGAAAACACAGGTATCACTGATTGAAAGAATCATATTTTTGGATGCTGCTAATATTCAACAACATTATATACAATATGTTTGGAGAAAACGATCTGCTAAGCACATTCTTTCATTTGGATTTTGACTTTTGACATTTTCTTAGGGATCTTACCTCACATTTCTTTTATTTTTTATTTTTATTTGTAAAATCCTTAAAAAGGTTTGTTTTAGCTTCATTCTAAAGTAATTAGTTGTCAGCTTTAAACAAGAAAATAAAATGCATTTAATTCTCTTGAAGTATATATACTAAAAAAGAAGTCGTAAAATGTTGGAGAAAACTTTTAACTAACATTGAAGCGCATAGTAAATCATGGATTTGATGACATTTTAGGAGTCATTTGATCATGAAAATTATTTACTTTTTTTTGGAATAATTTTTCATTTTATTTTACAATCAGTGTTTGATTATAATATTTATAAATTCAACCTGCAGTTAGGTTCAAAAACACCTATTCGTAATAGTCTAGATGAGTACTTGAACCTCCACTTTATTAATAAGGATTTGGTTCATCCGTGATGTAGCCACATAAGTATTAGGGGATCATCCAAACCCTTTTTTATAAAAAATTATATCATTTATATATGGTAAAAATAATTTTTTTATATATATAATAAATGTTAAACTTCCTTTGATTAGTTCGTATGTCTACTTCTTAAAATCTTGAATTGTCTAACAGAAAATTCTGACTCCGCTATTGCGATTAACCTTTTATTCATTTCTTTACATTTCCCCTTTCCATCTTCCTTAAAAGATCATATTAAAAGAATAGCATGAACAGTAAAAATTACTAATTCAGTAAATTATCATGATTAAAAGTTTAATATCACCTCAACCAACTTGAAAATGATTATGACCCACTAATTGCTTCTTTCTTCCGTCTCACCAATTATATGTTCAACCTATTTTAGCTAAGTTGTCCCTACTTAGTGAAGTAGACTCTCAAATTTTTTCATAGTAACTTTTGAATACAAATTATATTAGTATCTAAATTTGAAATAATCTTTCCATTCTCTCTAGTATTACAATTATATTTATAAATAAAGATATAATTTCGAGTACTCTGACAAAATTCGAGAGAGAAATTCTGGACAAATTCAATGATTTATGTAATCAAAACTATTACTAAGGTTCAATTGCAGAAATAGACTACCTTGAATTTACAAATTTCTATAGTCACCACCTTTCTTTTTGTCTTCTTCCATGATTCTCCTCTTGATCAATATTTTTCTCCTCAAGTTCTCGACATAATATCTCTCAATTTAGGTTTTATAACTTTATTTCCAGATATTTAAATTATTTATAGTCGAATTTCCGCACCTGTATCCATATATAGATCCGTATCCTTGAATCTTAAATTTTTTATCATAGAGAATCCGATTCTGACTCCGCACGTAATCACGAGTCCGAGAAACTTAGAATAGATCGACCAAAACAAAGGGAAATTTTAGTCATTTAGATGGCGAGAATCTAATTCCCAATCGATCTTCTAATCTCCTCCCCGTTTCACCTGGCCACTTTCCGATATAAATATATAACATAAATTTAGAAAGAATATTAGACCAAGCAAAAGACTAAATTAGACATTTTACCAAACAGACATAGATGATAAATAGTAGTAAGCAAACTGTGAACATGCCAACCACTAGGAGTAGTGTTTGTGTGAGCACTCATTAATCCATACTCACGAGCTTAAAATTTGTGTCCATATATAAATGAATATGAATTGGAAAGGTACCTGTATGGTCTACAGTTTTTTCATATTCATACACTACTACTACTACATCAATCCCACTTGACATGGTCACCACTATCCACTAGTGTCCCTACAACACCTTATTATTCTTGCTTTACATATATCTGTATTTCTATATTTTTAGACAACAAAAGTGATAGAGACATGGACATGTGGATCTCTAAAGTCTAAAGGGAACATTTTTCCCCTTAAAAGTTTAAAAGCCACAAGCTACGAATTATTTTCTATCTATATGTGTATTGTCGAAAAGATATATTTTTTCTGTTTTATTTTATATGACATATTATTTTTTTATCTATCTAAAAATGAATGTCATATTATTTTAATTGGAAATAATTTAACTTAAAAATTCTTCACGCTTAATGAAATGATTCTCAGCACATAACTATATGAGAATTACTCCCTCTGTCCCAATTTAATTGTTAGGATAACTAAAAATAATTGTCCCAAATTAGTTGTTAATTTAAAGAATCAAGAAACAATTAACTACTTTTTTTTTTAACTCTGCCCTAATTAATTACTACTCTTAAATGTGTAAACTCTATTTGCTATGGTACAATTTTTAAAAAGTATAATATTTATTGGATTATCATAATCAAATTACATACCCTATTAATTTTTTGTTAAAGGATATGTCAATCCTTACCTTGACAACTAAATTAGGACGAAGACGTATTTTAGACCACAAATTTCAAAAGTTCTTTTTCCCCTTAAACACATTGTGTCAAGTCAAAGAGTGTCACATAAAAGAGGAAAGTATTACCCCCTCAAAAACTGAGTATGACTTATTCGAAAATTTTATAATATTAAGAATGTCTCTAGTATCAAATATCTTAAAGCAGAAGATCTATCGGAAACAATGTTTCCATCCTCTTCAGATTTCATAAGTGAATTACACTGAATATGTTATTATTGTTGTCTCAATTCATATCAAATATCTGGTAAAAAATTTAATTTAAAAAAACAAAAACTATTTGTTCAAAATAAATACAGCTTGAATTTGTCATGCTTTAGTGGCCTAATAGTGGAGGACCACATACAATTTAAGTTTTAAAGTGATAGGGGGAGAGTGAGTAAAGCAAGCAAGCAAGCGAGCGAGATAGCGGATGGCGGAGATAATTTAATCTAAATTGTACATATAATATACTTATTTCGTCGTTGTAAAGAATTTTTGCTCTATCAGTACAACTAAACTTATTTACTATATATCACATCCGATTAATACTTTGCGATACAAAAACAAACTATAAACTATATTAAGAAGAAAAAAATGAAGGGTTTGCTTGAAAGGCAATGGAGTATAGGTAGTTTGGCTAACTAGTTTATAGTTGCATCTCTTCATCTACTACTACTACTTTCCTTGGAGTTTAAGAAGACTATATGGAATTAGTGAGATGGATTGTGCTTTTGACGTGCAATCCCCATTTGCTTTGATACACGAATCTACTTCATGACTTTCGCTGGCAAATTAGTTAGTTAGTCATAATAAATTAATTAACAAAATCAAATAAAATATACTTCTTTCGATTCAGTCTTCACATAACATGTTTCAAATCACAAGATAAATAAGTCATTACGATATATACATGCATGTGACATATCGTTTTTTTAAAAAATTATTTTTTAATTAGACAAACAGATTAAAATGAAGTGAGTATGAGTATAATATAATATAATATTAAGAAAGTGAGTAATGTGGAAACCAAACTTGAAGTTATCACCAACTTTCCTTCATGATCTGTCTGTATTTTTACTTTTCTTTCTTCTTACTTCTCTTTATTTTGCTTGTTTCTTTTCTTTTCTTTTCAGTTATGACACACTCCCTTTTTAATGCTCAATCAACGCATTCATTCACCTTATTACTGCGTAGTAAGTATTAGTAACACTTGAAATTATGTCCAAAAGTATATACATTTCACCTCCATAAATATATTTTGCTTACCTTTGTCTCCATACATGGCATTTGGAGCAGCACTGAGCTTTAGTAAATGACATACAATTAATGCTATTGTGATTTTTATAAACATACTTACACCTAACTTTGACACAATAGAAATCAGTTAAAACTATTTAATTTTCTATAAATTCAAGAAAAGTGACTCCAAGAACATGTAGAAAAAGTTAGGAAATATGACACTTTAGTGGCTTGTCATACAACCAACCGCCCATTCTTGACCAGAAATATCATGTTCGAGCCTGTAATAATTAATAAATCATCTTTAATAGAAAGTGTCTTGACACAAATCCTGATTTAAGATAGACTGAGTGCAGCACAAAGGAGAATTAGAAAGCGTCTTGACAAAAATCCTGATTTAAGATAGACCAAGTGCAGCGCAAAGGAGAGTTACTACTTTCTCTTTTTTATTTTTCACCTGATATTCAATATATATATATTAAAATTTAATTAATTTAGATTCGTGCCACGTAAAATTTCTTGACGATAGGAGATTGATACTACCATATCTAGTTAAAAGACACTTTTTTTCTTAGTAGGACATTAGGCAAAATTGGCTGGCCAATAAACTTGAAAATTTTCTTTCATTAATTTCATCCACTAGTTTAACACTTGGGTGGTATTTTGACTCCCCAAACAATTTTCGTATCGTTCACTGCACACACGATATATATATAACTAACTAAAGCACTTTGGTTATCTCACCACTCTTTCCATTTCTTCATCACTCTTTCTTTCTTTTTCATCCACTTCTCTCTTTGTCACTTGCTTCACTACTTCTACTTTTTTTTCTTCTTCTCTTATGGAGTTCTCCGACGACTCAATCGATCGGACTATGGTGTTCAAAGGGAAGCGCAGTAAGCGGCCAAGGCAGTTCATGGCAGTGGCGATGGTAACTTCCACGTCATCACTCGCCGGCGCCGGCGCTGGCGGCAGTGATGATGGTGGTGGTGGAGGTGATGATGTTTGTAATTACTCTTCATCGGTTCAGTATTCATCATCAACTACGTCAACTACTCAAAGCAGTACAGAGGAAGATGAGGACATGGCGAATTGCTTAATTCTGTTAGCACAAAGTGGCCGATGCGAGAAATTACAAGTGGAAAGTACTGAACGTAAGATGGTGAAAATCAGAAGCCGGAAATTTACAGAAATGGCTATCGCAACCACCGGAAAAGCAGGGTTCTATGTCTACGAGTGCAAAACTTGTAACAGAACGTTTCCATCCTTTCAAGCACTTGGTGGGCATAGAACAAGTCACAAAAAAATCAAAACCGTTACCGAAGAGAAAAAATCTACTGCCGATTCTGTTTCACCAGATTATCATCATCAACAACAACCAGAGGAGAAAATCAATCGGATTATTACGGCTCCTGTCACTTCTACCCAAATATTCAACAAAGGTAATTCGAATTCACATGTCAATTTGATGAACAACAAACCAAAAATTCATGAATGTTCAATTTGTGGAGCGGAATTCTCATCCGGTCAAGCTTTGGGTGGTCACATGAGAAGACATAGACCACCAACAATTACAGCAACAAACACTAAAATAACTGTTGATGAAACAAGCAATAATCACACTTCAGATAATTCATCACACGATGATGATCAGAATTCAAAAGAGAAGCCAAAAATGTTTTTATCGCTTGATCTGAATCTGCCGGCGTCACCAGAAGATGATCATCACCGAGATACTAATAATTTCGAATTTTCAGCTAACCAGCAAAGTCTCGTCTTCTCCGCTGCAGCTTTGGTGGATTGTCATTACTAATTAAACCTAAGTGATCAGTTTACTGTTTGTTTTTCAATTTTGTCATCACTATAATTTTTAGAATCATTGTTATTGCTATTTATAACTGTTATTATTACTACTATTCTTCATAATTTTATTGTAGATTGTGTATACATCCTTTTCTGGAGAACAAGTTGTTTTCCCCAATGTTGATCATCTACCTTTTTCTGAAAATTTTTACTACTTTTGAGTGGTTAGCGTTCATGGTTGCTTTTCATTCACGAAAAGACGGAAGTGATAGGGTATCTTTAAATTTACAACAAAAACATACGCAATAAATTTCACGACTCAAGTTTGAAGCAATTTGGATAAAGAAATTATTTAGTACCGATAATAACCTGAAGAATGACATCTTTAAATTTACAGATACGGATATATAAAACACATAGAAGTGTTTTCCATATCTTCCCTTTAAATTGGTTCTTTTGTCATTTCTAGAGTAAGAGAGCGATGTGTAATATACTTTTGATACTCCATAAAAAGAAAAAAAAAACAAATAAATTTAAGATATAAATTTGATATATTTATATGAATAAAAATATTGAGTTCAGTTAAATCTATCGACATTTTGGTGTGTGAGTATGGCTAACCAAAAGTTTGTGGATCAGGTTAGTTTTCTGTGTGTGTTTTTGTGATTATTACTAGCAGAAAACAGCTAAAATAGTCCATTCTGTTTTATTATTTTCAATAAAATTAAATAAAAATGGATAGGGTGGGTAACTGCCAATAGCATGTGGATGCCAACTCTATATACATTGTCTTGTCTTTGTATTTTTCATCTAACTAAGAACCTACTCAAGTCATTTAAATATTTGTTTCCTCTTCAAGTACTATGATATGATCTGTCCCTAATTTTTTGTATTAAAATTAGTGCTCACAGATTATTATCTTTTGTTGCAGTGTTCAATACAACAACAATAACATTAATCCATTGCCTTAAAGATTTTCGTTAATTGCGGGGTAAGGGAGAGTCACATGTACGCAGTCTGACCCTTATATTTAAAACATAGATCGACAGTTTCCAGATGACCCATGATTAGCATCGAAAGTTGCGTTGACTAACTGCTACTTCACAATTGAAAGAAGCGCAGACAGTTTAATGAGTCATTTTGCTTTATTCCATCATACCCAAAGTCAAAAAATAGTAAATCTTTGACTTCATCCGACTATAGAAATATTGTTGCAGTGTTCAATGCTTCACTTATAATTAATCTTTTTATTATGAGACAATCATAATTTCGTCGCTGTCCTATCACTAATTAGAGACATAATGCCATTCAGTGTATTAGGAAAAAATAGATGTATCAGCTCTCAAGCCAACCCATCACACCTAATTTTTAATCTAATTATCCCTCACTTTTCAAGCTTCTTTATTAACAACTAAAACTAAGTTGTCTTCACTCTTCCGTGTAATCTATAGATCCCGAATTTGAATCGTAAAATTTACCACTTACATTTTTATTATATAAATTATCTGCATCACATTTTTAAAGATGTTTGTGCTTCAAATTGCCTTCAACGTAAATAGCTTTACTTGTGAAATGAGGTTGATCGTACCATAAATAATAAACATTGCAAATGACACGTCCTGAGCAGTTGGTTACAAGGTCTAAAGTTTACACCACATCTAATAATTGTGATTTTTTTAAACTTTGGGCTCAACAGACCTGTGAAAATTCCCAACAGTCCGTTGTTTAGGTAAGCACACCAGCAATATATACGATAAGCAATAAAGTAAAATTAAATAAAGTGTTGGAGCATATAATTTTATTAGGGGTGGGGGAAGCGGGGGAGGGGGTTGGTAAAATATGAACTTTATTTGTTTAATAAAATATTATGGGTAATAATTTAAAATGCGTGTTACTTTATTATATACTATTATGAGTAATAATTTAAAATACGTGTTACTTTATTAAGCCTAACGAAAAGAGTTCATGTCTTTTCTATTTCAAGTTTGTGGCTTCAAGTGCCATTGTTCACAACACAAAGTCTTGTTTAGATTAGGTCTTAAGGATGTTTGGATTGATTTTTTTAAGTGACTGAGGACGTGTTTGAATTGATTTTTCTTAAGTAATTTTTACAAGTTAAAACTCAAAAATCTTAAGTTGGAAATTCTTAATTTTTGATTTTTAATTTTATTTTATTTTATTTTCGTGTTTATACTTTG
Source organism: Solanum ossicruentum (assembly GCA_025774065.1). Classification (NCBI taxonomy): domain Eukaryota; kingdom Viridiplantae; phylum Streptophyta; class Magnoliopsida; order Solanales; family Solanaceae; genus Solanum; species Solanum ossicruentum. Next base: position 22,249,248 of record JAOTQR010000092.1, on the reverse strand, counting down.
AAAAAAGTGCTTGCAAGTAGCTTTTGAGTTATCAAAACACTTTCAAATTAAAAAAAAATGAAGCCGAAAACCACTAAAAATAAGTCAATCCAAACACTCACTCACATGAACCACCAGAAATATCACGTGTACTGGCACGTGCTATGCCTATTTTAACCTATTAGTTGTTCTTAATAATGTACAACGTAACATTACATAAATGGGTAATTATCACAATTATTTTTCAATTACATTTGAGTAAAATTCAAGTTAAAACACAAGACATATTGTGACTACAAATCTAGCAAATGAACACATATAAAGTTATACACTCAAAATTAGAGGCAATTCCAAGAGAGGGAAGCAATTGACAGCTTAAATCTCCTAATTAAATCTTCTACTATTTAATGATGTTTGTTATGTGCACGTAATTATTATTGGTGATTAAGGTATGAATGTGGATACATGGATACCTTGTTTAAGATATAATGTCTAAATACAATGTGTGTCTATGTGGGGAAAAGAAAAATTGAAGGCTCCCTATAGATTTGCACATGTAGTGGGGGACTACTTATTCAATATAACTTCTAAATGCTCTTAGCTTATATTAATTTTAATTAATTATTATAAAAAAATAGTTTTATATAGTGATAATTCAAAAAGAATTACTACGTAAAAGTCAAATTATATCCAACTATTTTGAAAGAGGAACTTCCTAAATATATGATATTTAGAAAATATTTATCACTAATAGTTATATAATTTTAATATAATTATATTGCATGTATAATTCACTTTTTTATGTATAACGCAGACTTTTAAGCTTAATATATGTATTTTAAGACACTTATAATACATCTATATTGTATACAAAATTGATTTTATGCACATTATAACACATTATATGGCATGCATAATTCATTTTTAATACACAATTATTATTTTTTTACCAAAATAAGTACAACACATTTTGATACATATATATTCACTTTGAATACATAGTAACGTTGTTATAGATAGTAAATATTTTTTAAAATATGATATATTTAAATGGTTGAAAACTATACAAAAAATGCTATAAGTTTGCAATTTTTCTCATATGAATATGATGAAAACATACATCTTAAAATGTTGGTTAATGTTTATATAGTTTGACCTCGATAAGTAAAAAATAATAACAAGTAAAAATAAAAACAAAAGCAAAAAATATTAAATATATTTAAAATCAGTAAATACTTTAGAACATGAACCTAAAAGGGTAATTATACAATTGAGAATCAATGCTAATTTTAAAGAGCTTACGTTAGTTAAATTTTGTGAAAATTATTTACACCAATCATCAGTATATATAAGTTAAATTTATCAGTAGAAAGCATTATTATTTTAAATTTAAACAAAAATACAAATAAATGGAATTAGAAAAATGATACTATTAATATAGGAAAGTCAATGCTATAATTATCTGTTCAATAATTTACTGATTGGGAAGTCCGTCGAGTTGTCAACGTATCTTTAATTACCTGTTTAGTTACGGCGTACGATGATGCACGTTGCTATTAAAAAATAAAAATACATACGTCGCACTATTATTCGTATCAAATTATATTAATTTGTTATAATTGTATGATAAATATAAAGTACAAACAGTAGTTAATTTTTTTACTCAATTTATAATGTATATTTTTATCAAGACTCAAATAATAAATTTATCATTTATTTTTAAGATGTAATTTTATTATGTTTGAAAAGAAAGATTATAACTTAAAGTATCTATTTCTTTTTTAATATTAAATTGATTTAAATATGACTTAATTTAGCTTCAATTATTATTATTATAAATAACTTTTGAAAAGCAAAAATAAAAAGTAAGTCCATTAGATAAATTGAAGTAGAAAAAATAATAGTTAAGACTTGTAGGATGATACTCCTCCTATTTTAATTTATAGTATGACTTTTATTTAATTAGTTTAAAATAGAATGATATATTTTTTAATTTTTAAAAAATAATTTAATTTTAAAATTCTCTTTTTTTTCTTAGTGAAGTGATCTATAGCCAATAAATTTTTATAATCTATTTGATCATAAATTTTAAATTCTTTTTTATTTTTAAAATTTTATGTTAAATCAAACTAACTCATATTTACTAAAACTAATGGAATAAATTTTATGTACAAATCTATTTAATTTCTCATGTTGGATCAATTCGTATTCCTATACATAATAAATAATTTTTTTTTAAAAAAAAATCAAACTAATAGATAAAGGGATAGAATGATAACTCTCTGTTGAATCAGTGTTTGTGTATTATATGTTTTTTTTTTTTTGGTTTTTTATTTGGTGTATGGAGCATGTGGAACCTTAATTAAATTCGAATTGTGCATTGTAAAGTTCATTTGGAGGTGGCGCTACCAACATGATTTTTTTCATTTTCAAAACTCAAACCCGAAATCTCTTATTAAAGATGAAACACTCCCACAAATACATCAGAACACATATTGATTTGTGTATTGTATGTTAAATTAGAAGGGACTCTTGGGATTTTCAACATCAACAGAAACGGCGGATTCTTTCTTCTTTATTTTCCTATTCCTAAAAAGTTCTAAAGAATATTTTGTTTTCAAAAAGCGTTGAAATAATTTTATGATAAAATATAATTAATAGACTATAATTCTTTGATATATTTAATATTTATATACATATAATTATATTATAAAATTAGATCTAATAAAATATCTGATCAGATTCTTATTATACATCATAATTGAAATAAATTTGTTACTCCTATTTGAGCTAATATTATACCAGAGACTAGTGCAATTTGTGATGATCAAAGCCTAAGCGACAGTGAAGCAACATAGAATTTGTGGTTACATTGAGTTCACACTTGATTGGAAACATCATGTGGGCAGCTCACCACGATATACATACTTCCACGTGGCATGCAACCAGCTTTTTATTTCTTTTTTCTTGTTAAATTCCAATGAAAAATCATGTCCAAGAGTTTTCTAATTTCCATTTCTGCCCTTTTTCTATTGGCTTCCATTGTTTTTTAGACAAGTAAGGTAGTTCAAGAACCTAAATTTGTGGGCGCCAAACGGAAAGTGAGGTGGCCACAATTTTTGCCATCGTATGCAATACTATACACTAATATACCTCGGAAGGTCAGAGGTACAAGTTTAGATACGAATTTTTATTAATTTTAATATTTTTTATCTTATTTTATGTGCCATTAGAAAAATCCGAAAACAGTCGATCTATACTTTAAACATAGGAGTCAGGTTGCGTACATCCGACCCCCCTTATCTCGTAATGGGCTGGAGCCTTTGAGGCAATGGGGTAATGTTGTTGTTATTTTATGTGTCATTATTTGATTTAGCATGATGTTTAAGAAAAGAAGAAAGATTATTGAAATTTGCTATAGAAAATTATTCTTAGATATTTGTGTGTTTAAAAATTATTACATGAACAAAAAGGAAATATTAAAGTTAAATGATTTCTAACTAGAGCGAGAAGATATTCTTTTGAGAACAGACAAAAAAGGAAAGAGTATCATACAAAATGAGACAGATAAAATAATTTTTTTTAAATAATATATTTATATTCAAAAATTAAATAAACATCTATAAATATCAAATTTTGATCTCAATAGGTCTAGCTAGATAGCTTTTACCTTGTAATGGATTAGTAAATTTTCCTTGACTTCATGACTAGTATGAAAAAATATATATATCAATGTCCATGCTTTAAAAAACAATGTTGTCAATTTGAACATTTTACTTTCCAATTACTGAATTTTGATCACCTAATTAAACTCCTCAATAATATCAGAAACTAGCTAATCAACTTGGAATCCCACTTCAAGAACTCCAAAGAAGTGCAGACAAATATTGATTAATGGATCAAACATGTAGTTATGTAAATTGGCAACAATTATTTGGTGAGAATAATAATGCCCACATTCAAATAAAAACAAGTATACCTACTGCTTTGAACTAATCTCACTTATGAGTGATATGAATGAACTAATACACTTCTATAAGAAAAGTGCAAATGGTCCAAGTCAAATTATTACAAGGATTAGATTGTACTAGTGATTAATAAAAAAATTGATGTTTAACTACTTTTTAACAATAACAACAATCTACTAATATAATTACATAAGTAGGGTCTAAGACGATAGAATAAATGTAAAAATATTTGAAATAATTGCATAGTAGAGTTTTTAAAGAATTTGAAAAACTGAAATTGAATTCTTCTTAAAAAATATTTTTTAATTTTTTTTAAGAAAAAAAATAACCGCAAAGAAACTCTTAAGTACCGGATATATATTGATTATTGGATAGCATGAAATCTCATAAAAGCAGTAACAATTGATACTAACGAGGCATATAGATAACAATTAAAATTATTATGTGTTTTATTTATTTATAATAAAAATGGCGAATTTGAGATTTGATTACGAATCAAAAGACATATTCCAATATGTAGAAGATCTTTTGTTAAATTAATAATAATAATAATTTAGTTCAATTCTAATATAAATCTCAAACATGACTGAACACTAAACTAAAACGAACAGAAAACTTATATGATTTTGGGGTCCATCGATGGAGTCTCAATCTGACGTGTACATTTTAAATTTCTTTTATGTTATCCTAAGAGGCTTTATGGATAAGAAATTCTTATCAAGTTTATTGAGACCATGAATTATCTAAAGAAAGAAAGTTTGCACTATATGGGATATCATATATGCTGGCAACACCAACTTTTATGGCAGTGGCGGAACTATATTAATTTAAGGATAGTTAGATGAATATTTTTCGTTGATTTTTTTTCAATATATAGCTTAAATATAAATATTGTGATATATATTAATTATTGAACACCTTTAGTATCAAGTTATTCATCTATATTCTAAAAGTATGATCATCCTTGATAAAAATACTGACTCCGTCACTATTTTATGAAGACATATTTTGTAAAATAACATATCATGGATTCAAATTAAGATCCTTAAGTAAATATCTTTAAAAAAAAACAGATGAATGCATAAAATATCTCGTATTAATAAAATTCATAAAGGAATTATAACTCAAAAACGTGAAATAGACAATCTATATTAACATGAATACTAATAGTTACTTTCATGATCCAAACTCCTGACCTATAGATTATACTGAGACACTAAAATAAATGCATTCGATAATTAATCAATCAAGCGTTTCATGCTTATCCTAATTCAATTGATACTGAAATATGAACGGATGATGTCAAAATGGGATTGACCCGTTAAACTGACCCAACGACTTGAGATGGATGGTTTGGGTTAAGCAACTTCAGCCCATTATGACTCTTGAGGCTATTCAGCCCATTTTCTAGATGGGTGTTTTGTTTCCTGGTTTAGGGGTGGTTTCGTTTGAGACATAACACATAAATATGCTATTTAATTTAATTTTAATTTTTTTAATATTATTTATACTTCTAGTTTTGGATATGAACAAATACTAATTTAATCTTTTATAAAATTGAAAAAATATACGCATATGTCTGACGTGACATAATACACGTAGGACACTATGTATGACATTGAATTATCGTGTAAGATGTCATACAAGACGAATGTGTCTATATGTTCATGTTTTGAATAATCAAACTGCCTAATTATGCACAGGTCATAAATTGTGAGTAGGGGTGATAAAGTAAGAACTTTTTTAAAATTTTTTTGGTCAAGGTGAAATATTTGTCCATGAGGAATGTCATGTGTCATTTTAAAAAAAAAATCGAAGTAAAGCATAACAAATACATTTCTAATAATTTAGATATGAAATTTAGAAAAAAAAATTAATACTTTAAATATAGTCTTGACACTTCACCTTAAGAAACATGCTATGAAAATGTAATAATTCAATTAAAACAACTATGTCGAATAAGATTTCTGATGAGAAGTAACTTTTCTTAAATATTCATAAATAATTGAATGATATTTTAAACATAAATTGACGCAGGTGAAAATTTTTAATTAAAAGAAGAAGAAGATATATTTAACACAAAAGTAAGTCAAGTAATTTTACTAGGATAATACACATACTTGAGTGACCTTTTCACTTTATAATTGTGGTTGGCTTAATAAGAGTAAAAAATATTACTTTGATGTGATCATTTAAATTGAGACGTATCATATATTTATGTAATTATTCATAGAAAAATTAAATATTGTAAGCTGAGATTGAAAATTCAGTACTAAAATGTATCGAAGCTGATTTTTTTAAATTTCAGAAATCATCCCAATTGTACAAAATACAGATTTTTTCCAACGAAGACATTCAAATAAGCGGCAATTATCTTTTCCCGCCCACATAAAACCCAAAATTCAAAATTCCCACATTTGACTATCTACAAAAATATAGCGAATCACATATAGCCACGTCGATCCTACTTACACACAGCAGCTAATACTGAACGTCCATTCTCAACCTTATCAACGGCTCAGACACACGATCCGTGTCAGCTGAAATTGACCAATCAAATGGTAGATCCCGAAACCTATATATATCTCTCCCTCCGTTTTACTTTCTCAGCAGGCACTCAATCTCTTCATCTAAACAAAAGAAATTTATATTCGTGTTTTTGTGAAATTTCTGAAAAATGGCACCAAAGGCAGGGAAAAAGCCGGCTGAGAAGAAACCAGTAGAGGAGAAGAAGGCCGAGGAAGTTCCAGCGGAGAAGAAGCCTAAGGCCGGCAAAAAGCTACCGAAGGATGCCGGAGCCGATAAGAAGAAGAAGAAGGCAAAGAAGAGCATTGAAACCTACAAGATCTACATCTTCAAGGTGTTGAAGCAGGTGCATCCAGATATCGGTATTTCCAGCAAGTCTATGGGTATAATGAACAGTTTTATTAATGATATATTTGAGAAGCTTGCTCAGGAAGCTTCTAGATTGGCTAGGATCAACAAGAAGCCTACCATTACTTCTAGGGAAATTCAAACTGCTGTGAGACTTGTTTTGCCTGGTGAATTGGCTAAGCATGCTGTTTCTGAGGGGACCAAGGCTGTTACCAAGTTTACTAGCGGCTAGGTTTGAATTTGGGGATCTTTTGGGTTTTGGGTCGGTGAAAAGGATGGTGGTTTTTGATGTTTATTTTGTAACCTTTGTAAGATTACTGCAAATGAATCAAAGCTTCTCTCTATTGATTTTCTGTGTTGGTATTGTTTTTCTTCTTTTGCAACATGTCCAATCAGAGCATGAATGTGCTATATAGCCATTTGCAGGATTAAACTCCTCTGCATAAATGGTGTTGAATTTTGAATGATAAACCTAAAGCATCACATGAATCTTTCATATCGATTCCATCTATATTCAATTATAATTAGTCATACTTGTTTGTATGGTGATTCTTATATGTTCATGCAATTTTAGTGTGTCCTGTAAAAACATAAGCCATTGTTGGGAGTAGTATATGTTTTTGATTTGATGGAATAAATGTTTTTAGGAAATTATCTTTCACGAAGACAAGCTTCCTAATGGAGAGCTCATTAATTTTTGATCCACTTTTTTGAGCCTTTGGCTATCAATCACAAAGTGTTCTCATTTTAATCAATAAAAACCTTTTAAAGTGATAGTAATAATGTTAATCCCTTCATCCATTTTTTGTATTCATGCACTATTACAAAAAAAATTAATCAACAATATTCATTCAATTTTAAAAATTAATATATTATCTAGTTATTTGTGTCTATTTTATTTTTTCTATTAGTAATAATGAAGAGTTATTGTTGGACAAAAGAATTATATATATGAAATGCATTGAAGAATAAAATTTAACAATATGCCCAAGTTAGAAAATCATACCCATTTTCATTGTTGTATTGAGTTAAGGGATTTGGAAAATAATACAATATTAATTTGTCTTTATAAAGTTGACACTATATCTCTTCTTTGTTCTTCAATTTTTATTTATTTATGTGCCATTTGATTCTAGAATATATTAATATTAAAATAAAATAGTTATATCTTAATTGTTTTTAATTAATTAATTGTCTTTAAGAATAATTATTTTAAAATAAGAAACAAAATCATTTTTGTCTAAATATGTTAAAGTGGACACCTAAAGGTGAAAATATATGTTTTTTTGTTCCTGTAAACAATTAGTACAGCCAATATTGAACGTTCATTCTCCCCTCCATCAACGGTTCAGATTCAAGATCCGTGTTAGCCAAATTTGACCAATCAAACCACTGAATCAAATTCCTATATAAATCTCACTTCCCCAATTCCTTACCTCGTCACTCACGCCTTCTCCTCATTAAAAAAATTTCTGTTCTTCCTTCTGTTAAAGTTCTGAACAATGGCACCAAAGACTGGAGGGAAAAAGCCAGCAGAGAAGAAACCAGTAGAGGAGAAGAAGGCCGAGGAAATTCCGGCAGAGAAGAAGCCTAAGGCCGGCAAAAAGCTATCGAAGGATGCCGGAGCCGATAAGAAGAAGAAGAAGGCAAAGAAGAGCATTGAAACCTACAAGATCTACATCTTCAAGGTGTTGAAGCAGGTGCATCCAGATATCGGTATTTCCAGCAAGTCTATGGGTATTATGAACAGTTTTATTAATGATATATTTGAGAAGCTTGCTCAGGAATCTTCTAGATTGGCTAGGATTAATAAGAAGCCTACTATTACTTCTAGGGAAATTCAAACTGCTGTGAGACTTGTTTTGCCTGGTGAATTGGCTAAGCATGCTGTTTCTGAAGGGACTAAGGCTGTTACTAAGTTCACTAGCAATTAGGGTTTGAATTTGGGGATATTTGGCTTTTTGGTCATTGTGAAGGATATTAATTTTGATGTTTGATTTGTAAATTGGCCATATAAATATTACTGCTATTGAATTAAAATATTTTATCTATTGACAATTCGTTTTGCATCTTATTTTGTTTATTATCATACTCTTGCGTAAAAAAATTGGTGTTCTTTCGCAATTTGTATACAACTTATGTATGTGGTAACATTGTCTTAAACAACAACAACAACATACCCAGTAATATCCCATAAGTGGGGTCTGGGGAGGGTATATTGTACGCAGACCTTGCCGCTACCTCATAGAAGTAGAGAGACTGTTTCCTAAAATCCTCAACTGTGGTAACATTGTCTTGAACAAGATAAATCACTGTTGCAAATAATAATTATTATGTATCGTATATTCGTATGCATCACTCCATTTTTTGTTTTGGTCAATCATTTCATATTTTCATCTGAATTGTCATTCGTCCATGCTTAATTCCTCCTATTTTTGTAACGTTTGAATGAGTGTATGTACTTGAAAAAAATGGTTTCCCTCGATTTCATTTTACGTGGAGCTAAATATACTCATTAATTTATATTATGATTTTATAATAATTATGTTGTGTGCAAAGCCACGACCACACACTTGATATGAATTTGAGAAAAAAGGAAGAAGATAAAAGAAAAACTAGTACAGAAATTTGGAGGGCAAGGTCAAATAAAGATCGTACTCCCTTCGTATCAAAATAATTGAATTTTTAAGTTTTTTTTAATAATAAGAATAATTAAATTGTTCATTTATTGAAGTTTTATATTTTCTAAGAGATAAATTAAATTACATATTTATGATTTTACAAAGGGCGTTAGTGGAAAGTATAATGTAAATTTTATTTTTAAATGTTTTTCTTAATATGTATGCATTAATTCAAAAATTCAGTTAATATGAGACATAAAGAGTATTAAATATGTATATAAACGATAGAAATGTTGTCCAAAAACTAGGATAGAAATTTCGTCTAAAACTATAAATAATGTGTGTTATTACAGAACTTAAAAATTAAAGAATGATTTTAAAAAATTTTCAAATAGGAGAATTTAACTCAAGCTCTAGCTTTTTTTTAGAACTTGAAAAGTTGAGATATTTGCCAAATATATTTTGCCAATAATAAATAACTTATACAGCCAAATATTAATTTTTAAGTTTTTTTCCGAATATATTTATAACCAAATGACACAGAAGAAATATATTATGGTCTTGAGAAGAAACCGATGTTATAGACAACATTGGTTATGAGATGGGCGGGTATTGGCTGGGTAGTAGCAAGTAGCAACCCTTCTGTGGGAGTTAGTCCTTTGGGCCATTCCACAATTTAGCCCAATTGGGATAGCCCGTGGGCTTAGTGACTTGCAATCAGCTAAGGAATAATTATATAAATAATATTTTATATATCAAATATTACTCCTTTTAAGGATACCTTTTACTTATTACGATTTATAACATATTTTATTAATAAATTATAAGAAAT
>JAOTQR010000092.1:22226247-22238874 GCA_025774065.1 Solanum ossicruentum | reverse complement strand
ATCCCCTTTGGGTTGATGCCATGAACCAGGAGCTGCAGGCACTGCAGGATAACAACACTTGGTCCATGGTTGATCTTCTTCCTGGCAAAGTTCCTATTGACTGCAGATGGGTATTCAAGGTGAAGTACAAGTCAGATGGTTCTATTGAGAGATACAAAGCCAGACTTGTGGCCAAATGTTACAACCAACAAGAAGGGCTGGACTACCAAGAAACCTTCTCCCCTGTGGTTAAGATGGTAACTATCAGGCTTGTCCTTGCACTAGCTGCTGCTAACCAGTGGTGTTTACACCAACTGGACATATATAATGCTGTCCTCAATGATGATTTGGTAGAAGAAGTGTACATGATCCCGCCTCCAGGCTTTGGTAGTCAAGGGTGGAACAAACAAGTGTGTAGACTGCTCAAATCCTTATATAGTCTCAAACAAGCTTTAAGGCAATGGAATCTAAAACTGGTTGAAGTTCTGACTGGCTCAGGGTTCACACAAAGCCATTTTGATTACTCTTTGTTCAAAAAGCAGAGGGACAACAACTTAGTGATCATTCTAGTATCTGTTGATGATATGTTAATTACAGGTAATGATCCCATATTGATACAGGAAGCCAAGACAGCTTTGGAGAACAGGTTCAAAATCAAAGACTTAGGAGAAATGAAGTATTCCTTGGAATTGAGATAGCAAGATCAAAGGAAGGCATATTGATGAACCAAAGGAAATTTGTACTTGAATTGATTGCTGAAGTGGGGTTGTCAGGTTCCAGACCGGCAAACACCCCAATGGAGTACAACCAAAAGCTGACCACTGTGGATTATGATGAGCATGTAAACAACTCTAGGATGGATACTGAGTTGGAGGATCCAAAATCATACCAGAAGCTGATTGGTAAGCTGTTGTATTTAGCTATGACTAGACCAAATATAACATATGTTGTTCCCATATTGAGTCCATTCATGCAAAGGACAAAGAGATCACACATGGAGGCAACATATAGAGTAGTAAGATACATCAAAAATGAGCAAGGGCTGGGAATACTCTTGAGTGTAGAGAAGACATCGCAGTTGACTACATTTTGTGATGCAGATTGGGCAGGCTGTCCCAATTCAAGGAGGTCAATCACTGGTTATATAGTTAAGTTGGAAAATTATTTAATCTCTCGGAAATCAAAAAAGCAACACACTGTCTCAAAAAGATCAGCAGAAGCAGAGTATAGAAGCATGGGAGCAGCTGTTTCATAGGTCATTTGGTTGCTTGGAATCTGCAAGGAGTTGAAGCTGGACATCAAAGCACCAGTTAATCTTTTCTGTGATAGCAAGGCTGCAATTCAAATTGCAGCAAACCCCATTTTTCATGAACGAACCAAACATATCGAGATAGACTTACACTTCATCAACGAAAGGATATAAGATGGTACAGTTAGAACAATTCATGTGGAATCAAAGGACCAAGAGGCAGACTTGTTCACTAAGAGCTTGAATGTAACACAACACAAGTATCTTCTTTGCAAGCTAGGAGTGTTGAATCTCTTCACACTACCTAGCTTGAAGGGGGGTAATGAGGATAAGTAAAATAGTTAGTAATATGTTTGGTTAGTTAAATAACAGTTAGTTGGTTAATTACATAGTTAAGTAGTGTGTGTATATATATATATGTACACATGTGAAGACTACTTTACTCTTTTTTGGTTGTAAGATTTCCCCTTTTACAAGAATAGTGAAAATTGCTCTCCATTTCTGAGAGCTTCACTGAACAAGTCGTCTTCTTCTCCAATACCTCTCCTTTTTTCTAGTAGCTTCAGATTCTTTTCAAATATAGATTACGAATAAAGAGTAATGCCAACACTAATCAACTTGGAAAGCGTTATGATTATAAGTTGGGAAAGGAAATGAGTTTCCCATTAACAAATTGCAATATTGCAAGTATAGTAAATATTGAACGCTCAAGTTACAATGACTTTGATACAAGCTCTAAAAACACGATAAAGAATAATGAAGAAGATGATATTATTATAACCAAATTTCCAAATGAAAGCACTTTTTTTGGACAATCAAATTCAAGAATTACTTCTTCATGTGGCATAGGAGGAGTAGTAGTTAATTTTCAAGAGGGAAATTATTACTCTCAAGGATTAGAAAGACGAGATAATGAATTTTTCAAGGGGCATATTGAGAATCAAACTAACTTGGTGGAGCAATTTGAACATGAGCAAAACTTGGAGGTGAATAATGATACTATGGATGATTTATCTTCTTTGGGAAGATTTTCAATGTGTGTAAAAGAGATCATGAAGATACTTGATGAAGACTAAGCTCCAATGAACAAGCATACTGGTAAATTTATTGAGAACATGATCTCATTAATATTTATTGAGGTTTAGGTTTGAATATCAAGGATTTGTTTAGTTTTTGGGAAGTCTTAATAGAATTTTCTTTTGTTAGCAAAAATATAGATAATTTGTACTTAGCAAAATTTTTATGTAGGTAATTTGTACTGCTACTTTTATTTTTATTTATTTTGCATGCGATGTTGGAATGGAGAAATGTGGTTAGTACTTCATATTGCCGACCCATGATCAAGAAGAATTCTTGTTATTAGAGGGTTCAAACTCGATATTTATGATTAAACATGAAAAATTAGTGTTAGAGTCAGTTTTACTTGAGATATGTCAATTGACATCCTTTTTACAATAAAATTATTTCTAGGAGATAAAGATTTTAACTTTGTCACTAAATGAAATTTTAGCGATACCACACCCTAGTGGAAGTAATTAATCAAATTTTCATTTGTTGAGCTAATTCAGTTGAAATTAATTATGATGATCAACTAACTTTTATAGAAGAATCAAGTCCCTAATTAATAGGTCTCAATAAGGACAGTTAGCCTGTTTACCGGAGAAATTGAGTGAAAGAATTAGGCCCTTGTTAAACAATTAGAGATAATTATTGATGAACGACAAAACAAATTTCAAGTGCAGGAAGGAGTTCCACCTATGGGGAGAACATGTGGATAAGGAACAAGAATTCAACATGGAAATATTGTCATATTTGTCCAAAAGGAAAGATCTTTGTTTAGATGAAATATCAAAACAAATAAGTAAATCAAGTGAATGAAACAGTCATGACTTCTAAGTTGTTGGCTGGCACATAACTTCCCACTCATTTTCATCCCATTGATATACTTAACAAAATAATTAAAGATAAGTCGCTCAAAATCTTATAATTCAAAAATAGATTTAAATGGATAAATGGTCATTTGGCCTTCCACTGTAAATATGGACAGGTCGTTCAAAGTTCTATGACTTGGGCGGGAGCTTTTGAGGTACTGGGGTAATGTTGTTGTTGTTTGTTGTTCAAAGTTCTATGACTTATCGATTTTGTTATATGAGAAAATAACTATTCCCTTCGTCCCATATTGATTGAATTTGTGAGGTAATGCACAAAAACATTCAAAAATAAACTTTACACCATACTTTCCACTATTGCCCTTTGTAAAATCATAAATATATAGTGTAATTTATTTCCTAGAAAATGTAAAAATTCAATAGATAAAAGCGCGAATATGAAAAAAATTTCTAACATTCATTTTGAACTTGAAAAATTCAACTATTTTAAACCTAGAAAAAAATTTCAAAAATTCAATTAATTTGAGACGGAGGAAGTACCTTTTTATGCATTTTTGTTTTTAAAAAATGACTCTTGTGGTTCTGAGTTTCTAGTTATTAATATCATCATATGGTGAAGTTTGAAGTTGCTCCATTGAAATTTACAATGAAAATGAATATTTCACATTTATAACATGCTCACGTTGAAGTGGAACTAATGTGGAAAAGTTAAATCAAATTAATTGTAATTTAATATTTTATAAGCACTAGTGAAAATCGAAAATAGAGAATTGAATTTTTTTTATTTTTTATTTTTAGTTTTGAATAGTAGAATTAAACATGCACCCTTAAGTCGAGTAAGTCACTTGTGTGATAAGAAGGTACTAGTATTAGCCAACGTCAATTCTAACATCTTTAATCAATGTTGATTGGTAAAATCATAAATTCACTTATTTTTTCTAGGAATAGAGTGGAGTAGGAAATCTCCCCCTTAAATCAATTTTAAATTCTTATTTGTGTTTGAATAAGCGTTGAATTTGAACAAGTAAAAATAAAATAAAAAATTAATAAATATAGTAATCCATTTAAAGGTTACTAGGATTTAAATGAGTTGAGTCAAAATGGACTAATTGAATAATCATTGCTCAATTCATCTAACTTTTATTAATAAATTATTTATTTATTATTTTATTTTTATAAGGAAAAAATATAAAAAATACCCTTAAACTATTCGATTTGGATCAGATATACCCTCCATTTTATTTTGGTATCAAAAATACCCTCATCATTAGCCCAACGGACCACATATACCCTCCAACTTAACAATCCATTTTTTTAAATGACATGACACCCACATAGCAGTCCAACTTGACAAGGGTCATCCACCTTGGATGCCAAATAAGATATATCCATTCAATTTTAAAAATGAACCTCATTCGTGAAGAAATCATTAGCCTTTGCATTGAATTTCCTAAGTACCGTAACTGATACAACGTCCACAACTATCAATCTGTCAGTTATGAGTTTAATTTTAAAATAAAATGGATATATCTTATTTGGCATCCAAGGTGGACGACCCTTGCCAAGTTGGACTGCTTTGTGGGTGTCATGTCATTTAAAAAAATGGACTAGTAAGTTGGAGGATATATGTGGTCTGTTTGGATTAACGGTGAGTAAAAATGTTCACAGTTTGAATAAAAATCGATTCAAATCGATTTTATTTTGGTTTTGGTTTTAGTTTTTAAAAACCAATAGTATTTAGTTTGGATTTGGATTTGTTCGAAAAATCAAAAGAAATAACCAAACCGACAAATTGTATTCATATGTTTTATAATTATATATACATAATACATTATTTATTAAAATAACTTTTATTTTTTAATTTACTTATGAAAGTATAAATGCCCAAAACAAGAATATTTATCTTATTAATTTCATTTATATGAATGTCTATAATAATTCTGGGAAGGTCACTAACTTTTTCTTCTAGACCAAAATGGTGAATTTTGAAACTTTTTCACAGTAAATTTAGTGATTAAAAGTTTTATACTATCAGTCATTTTAACTATTTTTTGCTTTGAATGGTTCGTTGTCACTTTTTCTCCATTTTAAATGTATCATTACTTTTATTTTTATGTATTGTTAATAATCGAACAACCGAACCAAAATCGATAACATCCAAATCGATAAATGTAATTATAATTGAATTGGTCTGGTTTTGAGAATTTAAAAACCGAATGAAGTTGGTTTGATTTTGATTTTGACCAATAACTGATCCAAACCGACCCGTGAACACCCTAACGGTGAGGGTTTTTGATACCAAAATGAAACTAAGGGTATATCTGGTCTAAATCGAATAGCTTGAGGGAATTTTTGACCCTTTTATCTTTTTATAATTATTTACTTCTGTAATAATTTTTTTTTGTTAAACTATGTATAGCACTGCTAAAAATATTTTTTTATTTCAATTTGCTTATATGAACTTAACATCACAAATTTTTTTAAAAAAATAATAAAAATTATTGTATTTTATGACATTAAATAAAAAATACATTGAATATATTATATATTTTTTTAATTTTGTGGTTTGAGACAGGTAGAAAATTGAAACTAAAAAATTACTGCAAGAAAAGGAAGTAAAATTGATCAATTTAATTTACTCAATTTTCAGTGGACTTCACTTGACAAATCAAAATTGATAAGTTTAATAAAATTCTGACAATTTCATGTGCCCTTTTTCGAAGGTCCAGGTCATCGATCCAAGACATTGCCAGTCCTCTCTCAGCCGTTGATCTAGTTCCTCAATCAACGCCTCTAAATGTTCCAGCTCAACGATCCACGTCGTTTCCTAAATTTCCTACTTTTCCGGAATCCTCTCTCAGCCGTTGATCCTGCTTCCCAATCAACGCTTCTGAACATTCCACGTCATTGATCCATGTCGTTTCCTATTACCCAATTAAACCGAACCTTAACAACCTATAAATATCAAACGCGCGTTCTCATCTTCATCAATCCAATCCATTTTATTCCTTTTGTTTTCGAAATTCAAAAGCAACCGTCTTTCCATGGCTCCCAAGGCAGAAAAGAAGCCCGCTGAGAAGAAACCAGCTGAGGAGAAGAAGACCACCATCTCCGAGAAGGCTCCGGCAGAGAAGAAGCCAAAGGCCGGAAAGAAGCTTCCGGCAAAGGACGGGGTTGATAAGAAGAAAAAGAAGGCAAAGAAGAGCATTGAAACCTATAAGATCTACATCTTTAAGGTGCTGAAGCAGGTGCATCCAGATATTGGTATTTCAAGCAAGGCTATGGGTATAATGAACAGTTTCATTAATGATATATTTGAGAAGCTTGCTCAGGAAGCTTCTAGATTGGCTAGGATCAACAAGAAGCCTACTATTACTTCTAGGGAAATTCAGACAGCTGTTCGGTTGGTGCTTCCTGGTGAATTGGCTAAGCATGCTGTATCTGAAGGGACCAAAGCAGTCACTAAGTTTACCAGTTCATGATTTTTAGGCTTGTATTGAAAAAATTGGAAAATTAGGGTTAGGTTTTGTCTAATGCTTACAATTGTCGATGCTATCCCCCTTGTTGATTTCGGATTTTCTATATTGTAACTAAGTTGTTGTTGCTAAGTCAATGAACAAATCTACTTTGGTCTATTGTTAATGGCTTTGAATTGAAATTGGGTTGACATCGTTTGCAATTAGTAGTTTGTAAGCGCTATCTGTCTCTGTTGATATTTTCTGATCTTTTTTTTTTCTGTGCTTACCTTTGGAATTGATTTTGGTGGCAAAGTATATGATGGTTGCAGTGTGATGGCAGGAAGTGTTTATATTTAGTTGAAAGCCCATTTTGGAAGTGTTTCATAAACTTGTTAAGTGGCATTACAAAATTATGTACTGGGGTTTGCGTTTTCTTGGGTAAGCTATAGGAATGAACTTTGTAATGCTAGATCCGCATCTCTATGTATTTATGAACTGAGTCTCTCCATTGTTGATTTGTAAAGTAGTTTATTCCTTTTTAACTAGGGTTGTGATCAAGATTCATAACTTCATGTCTTTCAATGAATATATGTGACTGTTAATTTTGGCAGATTTAGCCTCCTTTCTGAACAAGGAAAAGGTAAGCCCTTGATAATCTGTCTATGTTTTACTTATATCTTCCTAGGATATCAGGTCCACACTTGTTATCTGCTTGATAAATGCAAAGTGAGTGCCAAACAAGTTAATAGCCAATAGAGTGTATTCAATTATGCCTTGTTTATGCTTGTTGAGTTCTATACCTTTGGATAGCTAGCAGTTCTTGAACACATACAAAAACCTTGATGCTGGTCACGTCCTTTCTGTGGCTTCCCGTATGTTTGATTGGTTGTAGCAATTTTGATGCTTGTCTCTCTTATTTTTTTTTTGTCTTTTCTGAATAATCTGTACCTCAGTATGTTTGCCTGTGTTGACTTCATTCCTATCTGTAACTTCTTTAGAAACAAGGACCTAATAAAATGATTGTGTCTATTAGATCTGGACTTGATTTACGACCTTTAATGTAAGTCTACATTAAGTGAGTCACTGTTTTTAATGCGCAGCATGACAGATGAAAGATCCAACAAAATATAAGTTGATTCTTGCCAATAGGCCTGGAACTCTATGAACTTTGTTATTGAACAGAGCAAAGGGAACTGTTTTTAGGAGTGGAAACATAATGTTGTCAGTTGATAATGCAATTCTATTATGACCACTTTGCTTTATGTTTCTTGTATGGTGGTTATTTCTGTTTCATATACTGCATATTTTTGTAACTTCATGTTCTTCCTTCGCAACTTGTTGAAGAATGCTGATCAACTTTGAGGATTTTTCATCTCTCCTCCAAATTGAAATAAAATGTTGGCCTCTATATCTGAGATTCTTAATCCTCGTTTTGCCACTGTTCAGAGGTTAGAAAGTTTGCTAAATTCGATGGAACTTAAGAATCATCAAATTTCAAGTTAGCGTAACTTGAGGATATATACTGACAAGATTAGTTTTTTTCGTTCCTTCAACATACTTGGGAGCACTCGTAACCTGAATTGGTTAAAGAAATCTGCGTGCTGAATCCCAAAGTCTACTTCTAAGTTTACTGGCAATTTCTCTTGCAACTAAGAAATATAACAATATAAATGGCATTGGTGAAATCTCTTAACCGTTTTGGAGGTGGCAGTTTTCATCCCTTGCAGATTCCTCCACTTATTTTAGTATATCACCCTATCTTACTATCAGATTTACACCATGAAACACTACAATCTGAAGGCATGTCTCAGACACAGCGAGTGGTTCAACTCTTTGTTTATTTCTTATTCATTTTGATATTCTTTTCCAGGATTTATAGTGAGCCATGGAGAAACGAGGTGGATGACTTGATTGCACAAGACTTTACACAATTTGCTGAATTTGTCAATATTCTAATCCATGCCATGATTTGGATGGTTCTCCTGATTACAAAAGTATGTTGTCTGAATTATCTATAAGATTGCATATAGCTCTGTTATGTCTCCAAGGGGCTAAGCAAGTTTCCAGCTTTGTTGCATAGGTTCGTCTTTGTCTTTGTGATAGGTTCCTTAAAGTATACCAACAATTTGCAAAAGAGTTGACATACCCGTGTTGGATATTTTCTTGCAACCGTGCTGAATATGTACCTGTAAATGAGTCTGCACGACATTGGTGGTGCTTGCTGAATACATACCTTTAAACGAGTCTCAACAACATTGGTTAACATCCGAGAAGGGAGAACTTGCTTGCTGGTTTATGTGGTAAAGATGTCTCAACTAGATCCTCTTATGCATTAAGTATTAGCAGGCTTTAATGTCTCCTGCTTGCATGATTAGAACTTTCGTAATGGTATTCTATTCTAAATCCACTTTTGCGTAGCTGGTGTTTCTATGTTCTAGCTAGTCATAACACAGATATACATTGCAAGGTGAAAGCAATACTTTCCCTCGACTTGATCACTGAATAGCTATCTGCCAGTAGTTGGTTGCTTTTAGCAGCTTCAGCCTTGTTCTTCCCTCCAAGGAAAAGTACAACTAATCAGTAGTTGGTTATGACAAGCAGTTTGATATTAGGCCATGTCTATCTCTGGCAAATCCGGCTATATGTATCAGAAAATCCATGAGTGACTTATTGATAAAAATCCCAACATTGCGATGGATATCAGAAGGTTCATCACGCGGAAAACTCAGGTCTTTCAAGGAGCGAACCAAGTCGCAGATGCTATGGTCAAGTATTGCTTACATAACAGGTACCTCATTATTTTTATGCAAAAGAGCTTCCCAGGTGAGTTGCACGTTGTGAACCAATAGTATGAAACCGTGTTTAGGCCGGAACTTGAGAATTGGCAGTCCGCAGTGAGGGATGGAGTAGTGGAGGCTGGTTATGAACCTGGACAAATCGGGAGGTGCAGTTGCAATCTTTCCAGTTTTTATGTCTGTTGGCTTTCTTCCTCCTTGATGAAGCTCCAGTGACTTCTAAAAGGCATCTAATAAAGGAAAAAACTTTTTGCTTCTACATGAATCATGGTCATCTATTGCTGTAAATAGTATCAATAAGGTGTTTTCTAGAACCCTTGTTCTGTAACTTGTTGATTAGCAGTATTTTTATTGGGCTGCTGTCCTCTGTTTTAATCCAAGTTATTAAGAGTTGTAGTTGATGTTAGGATCATGCCCTTACCATTATGTCAAAAGTATAGCTGATAGTAAGTCATAATTTTATTTCTTAACCAAGTTCAGCACGCAAGCACCATGTTTGATTCTAACTCTAAACTAGGGCACCTCAAATCTGTCGTGGGTCTTGCCATAGGCAGGATGTTGGCATCACCCAACAATCCCTCTCTCAACACCTGCCTTATGCAACATGTTGCTCTTGGGAATCGAATCCATGACCTTGATTCTGATACCAATTGTTAGCTGCACGACCTAGTGATTTGCCTGCACAAGAACCAAGTTGCCTAACGTGTTCCAATGAAGTAAACACAGTAAGTAAAGAAGACACTGTTTTACGTGGAAGACACCCGACTCACAAGAGTGTAAAAAACCACCCGGCTCACAAGAGTGTAAAAAAACACGACCTTTACTTTAATATGATTTAACCCAAGCTTCACTAAAACAATGAGCCTCAACAAACAATATTACAAGCCTATGTAATCTAACCCCCATTGTCATTGTCAGTCGTATGTATGTTAAATTTATCGTATTTACATATTGTTATGTGCTTTCCGTTATTAGTCGCGATTTCTATTCCGTTTCCTTTCCTTTCTTTTCCTTTTTGTCATATCTAGTTTATTCTGCTTATAATTTTTTGAGACGAAGGTTTCCAGGAAACAATCTCTCTACTTCTAGGAGGTAGTATGCATACATTCTACCCTCTCCGGACTCCACTTATGGGATTCCAATGGATATGTTGTTGTTGTAGTTTTATGTAATCTAACCCCCAAACACCCTAAACTATTAACTTCACATAAATCTCAGGAGCTTTATGTGACCAGGTCTTCGAGTTGTCCTCAACTGGAAGACTACCAACCTATTTCAGTTTATAGTTCACCAAACTAATCAATACATCAAGACTCGTATAAAAAAAAAACTTCCTAACACTATGGATCAGTAAGGAACAGTACTTCTAGGTGTTTCTTCAGTGATTAGCACTCTTGACAAGTCAAATTGCTTGTGTAACTGCTTTTTTGTCTTTGTAAACGTGTGCCGATCTGCTCGATCTCAACTCCCATTTAAGCACAATGCAGGAGCTGAGTTCTACTTGACTTCAAACTCAGCTATTTAGAACTCTCTTGCCATAGAGGTCTTCTTCAGTCAGGACTCGTTTGACTTTCAACTCTTTTCTTAGTACAAGTGTTGTGGTCGAGAAACGTTTGTTATCTTGAACTTATCCAGAAGAGCTCATCCACTCCGCAATCTTTGCTTCCTTGTCCTAGCAACATTTCTATGATGTACCTCTTTGAGACGGTGCTTGTACGAACCTGGTTGATCAACTGCTGAAATTCCTTATATAAATAAGAATGAAATGAAGAAGATTTTCTTATTATAGTGAAATTCCTACCCAGAGAATCCTTTTTCTTTCATAAAACTACTACAACAACAACATACCTTTACACTACCTCATAGAGGTAGAGAGATTGATTCCTGGGAACTTTCGTCTCAAAAATTCATAAGCAGAATAAACTAGATATGAAAGACAACGAATGAAAGAAAAAGAAATATAAAGAGCGACTAGTAACTAAAAACACATGATGGTATGCAAATACGATAAAATTAATATATATAAGATTGATAACAACAACACAAGATATAAATGTATGACTAAACCTACTATCTTTTCTGTTTGCCTTGTTGCTTTTAGTTAGCCTTTTCCCACTATTATGAGTCTTTCGCTGAGTAAGCAGTCAGGCCAAGTGGTTCGTTTGAGACCAGAAAGGTTACTGAGTGCCGGCCACGTCCAGGGTGTAGGCTCGGGGTGTGACAACGAAGATGGTATAATGAAAATATAAGCATAACGTTAAATCCCTCAATAAATTCGTAAGATCTTTTCTCAAGCATCAATAAGAAAATTTAAATGAGATTTTTTATTCACTATATATAATCAGATATTATACACCAAATAGCATAATATATAAGAGAAAAATAAGACACTATATGAACAAAGTCCTTAAAATTACAGAAAGTTTTGGCATCTTTTATTAGCCATAGTAAAAGAGTAATTCTATAATGTAATTAGGGTAGAAGACAAGACCATAGCATAATAATGAGACATAAATAAAGCTACTCAATTTCTATAATGTATTATGTATAAAACGTTTAGAAATAATTTATTCAAGAGAAATAATGATCAATTAAATAGTAATCTCTTGAACTTTTTAGCAAATTCTGGATTGTGGCAATTAAGAGTATTTATATAAAACATGTAAGAGAAATGATGATAATCTTTTAGACTTCATAGCCTCATCTATTGCCCGTAGAAATTAAGTGTCGAGTCTCTATTAAAACTAACTGATTTATTATTATAACTGACTCTATTAAAATTAAGTGATTTATTATAATAAATGGCTCTTTTATGTTTCTCTTCTCATTTATTATATTAGTACTATTTTTTTTATATGTTAAAGGTAACTATAATATTATTGTTTAATATTTATTTTTTTATAATTTAATTTAATAAGGGTAAAATGATAATCCAACTTTGAAGCTTGGAGCTTTCACTTTTAATAATATGTGATTATGTATGATGATATAATGATATAACAATTCTATTTATGTAGTGTTGCATTATCAGCTTTGTATTGCTGAGAAGTCTATCTTTTTCTAATTAAAACTAATTGGGACATCTGTTCAATAAATAGAATAAATGGACCAAAAGGAAAAGAATAAATATAAGCCCAAAATTGCTTGTGATTGAATGTAAAAATTATCTATTCGTAATATACAAAATAGATACATTTAACCACAAAATTACATACATAAAATCAGTAAATTCAAGAAGTTTAAAAATATTCAAAGAG
>JAOTQR010000092.1:22207102-22223885 GCA_025774065.1 Solanum ossicruentum | reverse complement strand
TTTCCTAATTATCCGTAAAATTAGGTGGCGACTCTGTGTCTTTTCGAATCTCGAGAATTAATTTTGCTTAAATTAATGGAGTTTAGATTGATTCTCGATTTTTGAACAATTTTCAATTTATTTTTAAAGTCGGTCATTTTTCGGCATAACAATATGTATTTACATAAAACAAATATTCTAATTTAAAGAATAGTAAAAATATTATTTGCATAATATTCAATTTAAAATTAAATCTTAAATTAAAAATTAATTAATATTTTGGAAAGAAAGAGAGAAAAAAATAAAGAGTATTAAAGAGAAATGGAAAAAAAATTTTGTCTTTCTCATTCCCTTCTCTTTCTCTTTGTTATTTTTTATAACGAAAGTATAATTATATTTGATAAAAATTAAAATTATGCTAAAACTCGTTATTTATATTAAAAAATATATTATTTATATAAATGACCCATTAGTTAAGTGTCAAGAGTAAAGAAAACGTGCTTCATAGATATATTTGAGGGGTGCTTTTAATATATAGATAATTTTGGAAGGTATACATGTGTGATGTGTGTGTATATATATATTTATATTTTTTGAAGTTAAATGGATGCACGTGCACCTCACCATTTTACGTGAGTGTACATACTGGTGGCCCAAGGTGATGTGAGGATTGGCGTCGGACTACTGGGCCTATTACATACTTTAACCCAATTAGGATAGGGTCATTTACATAAATAATATATTTTTTAATTTAAATTATGAATTTTAGCATAATTTTAATTCATACCAAATATAATTTATTTTTGTTACAAAAAATAACAAAGAGAATGAGAATGAAAAAGAGAAAGACAACATTTCTCTTCCATTCCTCTTTAATACTCTTTCTCTTTCTCTCTCTCTTTTCAAAAATTTAATTAATTTTTAATTAAAATTTAATTTTAGATTGAATACTATGCAAATAATATTTTTACTATTCTTTAAATTAGAAGATTATGTAAATATATATAAAATGCATTGAGACAATTTTAGTATGTTAACATATAAACTAATTTAAATAGTGCTTAAATATTTGAAATTCAGATATAATATTTTTTGCTACTATTATTAAAAATAAATAAATAATAACTACAATTTTAATACATTTTGAATTCCATACTTCATATGTATTATAGACATTTTTAATGCACGTGGAGAATACAAGTAATATAATATAATAATTATTTTAACATCCTTAATAAGAGAAAATAATAAAAATAAGTATAATACATTTTAAATTCAATAAATAATACATATTAAATTTAATAAATAATATATATTATAAGTATTATGTGTGAATTTTAAATATGATTTAATCAATTTTATATTATTAGAAAATATATTATATTCATAAAAGTAATAATAATAAAATTTATAACAATGTATAATATTAAAAATGATGAGTTAAATGAGGAGGAAGAAAGAGAAAAGTGAATTAAAAAGAAAAAAAGACGTCAGCCAAGAAACGAAAAGAGAAGAGAAGAAAGAGAAAGAGAAAGAAAAAAAGAAAGGAAAAGAGAAAGAGAAAAAGAAAAAGAAAGAGAAGAGATTTCTTGTAATTTATTAACAAAATGTATTATAAATTGTAATAAATAAAAAATATCCTAAAAAAGATAATATTTGATACATAATATAATATTTATGTAAATATTTCATTTGGATATCCTGAGGCCCAGTCATGACTTCAAACTAGTTCTAGTTGGCTTAAGTGAATACCTATATTAAGCTAGTTAGCTTTGCATTTGCATTTGCGCTGATGAGGAATTATTAGACTAATAAGTGGTATCATATGTATATCTATCACATATCACATTGGTCTGGCTTTATTAATGTAATATGTCTATACCAATGTATCGGAAATAGTCGCTCTATATTTTTAAACATAGGGATCAGGCTGTGTACATTAGACACCCCCTTCGCAATGGACGAAAGCCTTTGAGGCACTGAGATAATGTTGTTATCGTCTATACCAATGTACTTGCAGTATCAAGTTGTTCACATGCTACAGATTCAAGACCTACAATATAAAGCAAATTAAAGTTCCATATGCAATTTTAAATTTCCTCAATGGGGCAACCTAGCTTCCTCTAGCAATATCAGGGACCATTTTGGTCCTTTTGTGTACTTATAAAGTGTCTAGCTAGATATTTTTAAGTCTTAGATATTTAGGCTAGGGAGATATTATTAGAAGAGGATAAAGACAAGAGACGATTCAAGATTTAAGATCTATGATTATGAATAACGTTTTCCGATTAATATATGATAACGATTGAGTTCTCAATTAAATTATAGATATGTAAGATTTGGGTAAAAATTATTGAATTTCTTTAAATTCACGCTGATAAACTGAATCTAGCGCTAATATATATATATATATATATATATATATATAGTTGTTGATTATTTGCGTATGTAGAACCTTGTCTAGAATCATTCTTTTACAACTTGTTCAATACTAATTTAATTTTAATTTTATTTTTGTGTTTTTGCTATTTTTCATCGTTATAATATTGTTAAATCTCTTTATTACGAGGTTATTTGTTTTGATAATTTTTCGCTTGATTGTTATAGTGAAATAATGTTACTGTTAATAAATAGACAACATATAATATAATATAAAAAAATTAATTTCAGAACAAAATGGGCATGCAAATGAACAGCTATTTCACAAAAAAATAATAAAATAACTTTAATTAGTTGGGGACTTGACATGCATGACGATTGGCAACCCTAAAAGATAAGCATGAAAGTGAAGTTTGATGCAATCAATTTACCCAAAAGGGCATGCATGTTTTGCCTTTTACGTTATATAATTTGATAGATCCTTTGATGGAAACAACATGACCATTAATTGTTGAAATACTACAAGCCAAAAAAAAAATAATTCTTTTTTTATTGTAACAAAGAAAAATAAGAAGATTCATGCATCAGAGTGCTGAAATTAAAGAAGAATATATAATCCAACAAACACACTTTAATTTATTTTGCATGTATTATCCCTATGTTTTGCTGTCGGTTTTATAACAGACATCCGAGAAACTAGGTATTTGCCTAAGTCCCTCATGCCTCCTGTCCTAGCTAGAAACATGTGTCATGCGCACACTCTTTAATTTCGATATTATGTTCGTGTCGAATTTTATTTTTGAAAAATCTGATATAAATTTTTTTGATATATTTAAAGAGTCCTAAAATTATTTGTAAATATAATTACGAACTAAAATTTTCACTAAAATAAGATGAAACATCATTTAATTTGTACTCTTCGATGAACGATATATATTAAATCTTTACTTATATATGTACTTCGTTCATGAAGAGGTACCAATTCACTCTCATAGATTAGAATAGTATTAATTACATGGAAAAATTAATAAGATCATGAATGATAAGTATCAAATACTGAATGCTCAAGTAGATCGAGAAGGGAGATGTTTGTATCACAAAAAAAGGCCATGAATGTTTTGCCCTTACAGCTCTAATAACAAGCGTAGAAATCATGAAGTTTGATAGATATCACAAATAATTTAATATAACTTACATAAATCGCATATTTTTTGGAGCTAATTTCAAATAATACTAACTTTTTTCAAAATTACTAACAATCCTTCTTTTTGATACAAAAAATAAAATCAGTGACACATATTGAAAATGTAGGATCATTAAGAAATTTTAACTATGATACATGAATAAGTAGGGATTGTAAGTTGTATCAATACGTGTTGCAGTCTTGTATTATTTAACAAATTTTTATAATTTTTTAAAAAAGTCGAAACTATATGAAATCATGTAAACATAAATTATGTATTTGTGTAATTTTTATCAATAATTTACCACCTTAAAGCCAAGAAGTGGAAGAAGAGGACAAAACATACGTAAAACAA
Organism: Solanum ossicruentum; assembly: GCA_025774065.1. Lineage (NCBI taxonomy): Eukaryota > Viridiplantae > Streptophyta > Magnoliopsida > Solanales > Solanaceae > Solanum > Solanum ossicruentum. The sequence goes on along the minus strand of JAOTQR010000092.1, from coordinate 22,219,989 downwards.
AGGAAGAAAAAGGGAAAAACAAGGAAAACACATTGGAACTAAAATAAGAAGATTCATGAACGTGAGGGAGCTGTGGAGCCAGAATGGGGGAATTGAGATCTCTTCTTCTCCGTTTAAAATTTGAATAGAAAAAAAATGATGTTATCAAAAATTATATTCTTATTTAAAAATAAAAGTTTATGTAAAAAAATACGTAAATTTTTTTTCTTAAATATACATAAAACTAGATAACTATTTAAGTTGTGTTTTAGACACACTTTTCTATTGCACGTTACGTATGTTATGTTGTGATACGTACATTCCGACAACAGATATTTGGGAATGTCTATGTAACTCCCTGATGATATTCTCTTACAGTTTAATTTCATTGGTTACTACTTTCTTATACAATTAAATCTTTTAAGACAATAATTATAAATAATCACTATAAAATGAATGTGTTGTATAATTACAAGGTTCAAATGACATTTGTCATTTTGATATATATTACAAACATTTTTTAAAGATTATAAGAACGGAAGAATTTGTTTATTTTTAAATATTTAATTCTAATCAAATGAGAAAATAACAATTTTATATATAAGTTAAAATAAATAAATCCATTATATTATCCTTCCCAGCCACAATCAAGTAGCCGTCAAAATTAAACTCTATTTATATATATACACATGGTGTCGAAAATTGTGGGTTCAAATGAACCCGAAAGGCTACATCCGTTAGATTCGCGCTTTGTTGTGCTTTAAAAGAACAGAAACTTACTGTCTTTCCGACATTATTACAAAATTGATTATAGTGATTTGATAATTAATGGAAATTCAACTGTGTTGTTCCAACTACCAACACTATTAATGGGGTTACGTGAAGCCTTAAACACTTTAATATCACATGATATGTGGTAATTAATTAATTTAAGCCACTAATTAACCTGCATGATTGTTCCAAACAACAACAATATTATCCCAATGGTTCAAAGACTTTCAAAGATTGTGGGATAAGGAAAGATCGGATGTGTACAGCTTGACCCCTATGTTTATAAATATAGCGCGACTATTTTCGATTTCCTACGAAGAACACCATTATAAAAAATTTCCTAGGTTCATAAAATTTAACTAATTCATGAATCTGTTTATACTTAACTAATTATTAACTTAAACTTCCATGCAAGGCCTTGATGTTCAAATTCGAACGTATTATAATTCAGAAAGGCTAGTACTTTATTTTGGCCTTAACTTCACTATGGCACATTTATCTTTTTGGTCTCTATAAAAAGTCCTCCACGAAAAAAATTTGAGGTATTTTTTTTTATCAGTTTTTATAATTTTATCTCGGCATAACGAATTTTGATATTAAAAATTTATTTTAGGAGAATTTATGCCTTGTCCAGTATGTCAAACGGACCCTTAAATCTTAATAAAGATTGTTTAATTTACTAAGACATAGATGAAGATAAAATAATTAAAACTTTATTTTAATTAATTTTTTTTGAGTGGTACAAGTAAGATAAACATGAAAGATAATTTAAGCTGGAGTAAAAAGAAAACACAAATCAAAGGCATAATATTTAAAATGTATTCTTTTAATTTGACCTCAACTGATCTTTATGTCAACTAACTTTGAATGTGTCTAAGAAAAGATTTAAATTTGTATAAAATTGCATAATTAGACACATTCATCATACGTGGCTCCTTCATGATAATTTTGTGTTCTATTTAGTATCTTATATATATATATTATGTTGTGTGATACGTATGTGTTTGTTTGTTTGTTCAATTTTATATAGTTTAAGTATTTAATTATATACATCCAAAGTTTAGAAGTCATAAATATTACTAAAGTCAAATTAAAAGACATATTTATATATTCCTTCTTTTTATTTTATGTGATAATTGTTCCTTTTTTGTCCATTTCAAAATCTTCTATTTTTTTTAAATATTATGCTAAATCAAAGGGTGTTATGGAAGGAGGGAGTACTACATTTTTTTTTCATGGCCAACATGACACAACAAAGAGCCAAAACGACGCCGTGGGAAGTCGCTCCAACCCCAGCGGGTTACCGTTAAATTCAAGTCTGCTGAAGCAATGTGAAACGTGGCAGTCGTTCCTCTTACTGAAAAGCAAAATCTTTCAAATATTTAACTGAATATATTGAAACCCTTTTCCCTATTTTGGAGTTGGTGAATTTTGGTTCTGAACTTTGAAATTGAACAGAGTTTGATAGACCTTTTAACTTAAAGGCAAGTTGTTTTTTTCTCTGTTATATTTCTATTGATTTTTTCTGCTTTCGAGTTTAAGTAATTAACCATTGTTTAGTCTTGTTTGCAACAGTTTTAACATGTTCGTTTCTCTCTTGTGTGTTAGTTTGCTCGGAGTACCACATTTATCATTTGAATCAAAATTGATTTTAAGTTTTTCATCTTTTCTACTTACTACAACGATGACGACGACAACAATTTATCCAGTGAAATCCCACAAGTGAGATACGGGAGGATAAAATGTACACAAATCTTACTACCTCGCAGATAAGGAGAGACTATTTTCGGATTGTTTCTACTTATAGAGTTTGGTAAATGTTGAGTACGTGGATCATGGGTGAGAATAATTTAACTTTATAGTATCTGAGTCAGCTTGCACCACCTTCCAATACTACTTGCTACCTCCCGCTAGCACAGGTACTATGTTATTCTCTCCGCTAAGGATTGGACATATGAGAAATCCCCTAAGTGTTTTGTTTTCGCTGAAATTTAAACATGAAACTTCATGTTTTTCGACCATTTCGTTGAACAGCTTGGCCACACATTAGGTGCAAGTTACCCTTTTTATTTTTTGGTGAATTAATTCAATGAATAGATATTTTAATTTTACATTCACCCTTTTTGGTTGTCAGAGAAATAAAGATCTGCTCATTGCTTTTTTCCTTTTTTCTTTTAGGGACCTCTTTCCGCACACACAAAAAAGAGTGTTCTTTGTTTTTTTTGTTGGGAGTTTTGATCAATTTATATGGTGATAAAATTAAACATTGTTCAATCGATGTGTGTTTCTATAGTTTTGTGGGATCCTAATGCATAAAGCGCACTGCAATGACTCAAGTGGCTGTTTTTTTTTCAATCTCCTTAAGTCCTTGTTATGAGTTTGTAGATTCTGTTGCATTAAGACTTTATATATATGTATGTATGCTTATTGTAGCTGCAATGCTGGGTGGATGTACACATAGATTATATACGGTTATACACATATTATACATATACTATACATCCACCAGCTTTTTTTAGTTTAATCAGTTTATGCATTTGACTCTTTCTATATAGAGTGGCAGTCTCCGGTATCAATGCGACAGAGTGAACAAGATAAGGTGAGCATTCGAGAATCCACTTCCCTGCAATTGTGACGAAAGTTTGAGGGTGAGTAATTCCCGTGCTCGTTGTGGAGAAGGAAAATATACCAGAGGACTGGCATTGGAAACTTAAACAATACAGGCCCCATTTTATTGTATGATCAGGGAATCGTCATGAGAAATACTAGCTTTGAAGGTAGCAATGAGGCTTGTGATAGACGTGTGATGTCTCAAAGCCAGAATGTGTTGGAAAATGAATCCGAGGATAACAGTAGTATTCTCTCAGATCAGTCTAGTGATCTTGGGGAAATTGAACGTAAGAGAGTGAGGCAGATTTTTCAGGAGTGGATGAGTACTGGTGTAAAGGACCATTCTCAATCATTGAGTGTCTCACATAAGAATGAATGCTCAGGGGCACCGTGTTTAGGTGAAAATGAACGAGAAAGGGTGAGTATCATAAGAGAGTGGGTGAAAATCAACATTCAGCAAAGTTGTGGGGGTTCTCCAGGAGATGAAAGTGCTGCTGATATCGGTTCTCAGTTTGAACAAGTGCCTGATGGATTTTTGGTCAATTATTCTGAAAATGACGAGAGGAAACTCGTGCGTATATGTTGCAGCAGAAAAGTTCTTCTTGATTTGCTGATGAAGTTTCAAATGGAAAAGGAAAGAGAAATTCAGGGCTTATTGGAATGTAAGCCAGTATCAAACTTCACATACCGCAACCGGATTCAGGTAAGACTTGATTAGAGAATCCTTTTCATGGAATGTGCATTTTTAATCTTTTAGTCTATTCTTGTTATATCGTCATGGCTGTAGATTTCCGTGAAAATTTAGTTAATTAAGGATTATAATATAAACATACAGAATATTGAAATTTATGATTTGATGTCTGATAATTTGCATTCTGTAGATTGATCTACTTTTCATTGAAATTTGCTTTACGACATCTTATTTATCTGTTTGCGTTCAGCTTCTCTGGATTTCATCTCTAGCTTGTGTGCAGCATTTGGCTTTTCCTAATAGTGTTAAACCTTCTTGTAGTCATTGCTCAAGGGTAGATTTCTGCGGAACGACAGATTGATGACCAGTGATGAAAGAACTATATCAGACGCTGCAAGTGAATTGGGCTTACTGAGACAAAGTCATGCTGTATCTTATTTAAGGTAGAGCAAAGCATCTTTCCTTGGAAAGTTCGCCTTTTTGTTAAACCTGTGAATGGATTGCCTGCTTTAAATGCGGTAACTCACTTGATTTCTCTCTTTTGCTTTGTCGAAAATAATGGCTCTCATCTTAGTATACCAATCTTTGTTAGAAACTACTTGGTTGTGTTTTTCTTTTGATTTTCTTCTTTTTTCGGAGTAATTAAGTGGACACTGACTTGAATTTTGCTTGAAGTTCTTGTACCAATATGATCAAAATGCTTCTACCTAGAATTGTCCTCTTTTGCTTTGTCGAATAGTACGAGATTTTTCAACCGTAATCCATCATTCCTCCCAGATAATGCTGTTCTTTTGACCCTGTTGGTTAACTAAGCTTTCGCTACTTCCACTATAAACTCTCTGACTTTGTTTTCTCTGATCAGACAATAGATGTAGTTCTTTGTACACCAACAGAATATCTAGCAAATAATTTCCTCCGCGCAAATGTCATATGTTATATCTTAAAATTGTGTGTGAAACAGGAAAGAGATTTTATCCAGATTGGCCGATAATACTCGTGGTTCTACGAAAGATATGCAGCTCAATGACTCTTTTAAAGATGACCTGAATCATCATCATCGAAGTGAACAGTCTCAATCAAATAACGAACAACAGGTAATCGATGAATCATATGATCAATCTGAACTTGATAATGAAGAGAGGAACACCGATGGATCTCATGAAGTAGGGAACTCAGAAAGCATCACATCTGAGCATGTAAACCAGCAAAATTCGGTTAATCAAATAGCTGTACATTCAGATAAAACCAGAGGAGAGGAGGATATTGAGCAAGAGACATCAAATTTTGAATTTATTTTCAGTGTACATGCAAGAGAGAATAATGGCATTAGGAACTCGATGGAGAACGATGCTACTGAATGGTTGCAGGAAACTGCAGTTGTTGAAAGTGGTCCTCGAGGGCATGTACAAGAAGATGACGATCCCTTTCATGATGATGCACCAAGAAGTGAGGCAAGTGATACTCATGAAGTATTTGGGCCTTCAAATGGCTTGATAAGAAGTTCATTTGAGGATTATGAGTGGCAAGTTTTATTATCTCAGGCAGAAGATCCACCAGTCTCTGTCCTGGATCATGAGGAAAGCAACTTGCGACAATCAGAAGCGCCATATGAACTCGTTACATCTTCTTCTGAACACAATGAAACGACAAACGATACCGCAGAAGACATGAGCAGAAGTTGGCAGGAAGGTTCTGCAAACCATTGGTACCGAGACAGTTCGGAAAATGATACTGAAGAACAAATCTATGAGCAAGAACAACATGAGGACTGGCAGAGTAATGATTGGCTTGATATGCCTTCTGGTCCCGTTACTGGATCCATGAGAAGGGTTGATTCATTTTATATGGCTGATGATGATAGTGTTTACAATGTTGAACTTCAAGAACTACTAAGCAGGTAAAGGAATCTCATTACTACAGGATTATTTCATTTTGTAAGAAAAATTGAAGCTTAAGCAATTTAACTTGTTCCTTAATGCTGTAGGAGGCGTGTCTCTAATCTGCTTCAAAGTGGTTTCCGTGAGAGTCTAGACCAGTTAATACAATCTTACGTTGAAAGGCAAGGTCACGCTTCTGAATGGTATATTGATGGAACATCATCATCCCGTGATGATACGGAACACGAGCTGCTTCAAGAATATGACAATGAAGATGGGCCACAGATAACAACTGAATCTAATCTCTTCTCCATGACCTCACTGCATGTGGCACCTTCTCACCCGCCTTGGAACGTGGATCCGGATGCTCAAAATTTGCCTCTCCGAGATCCGTGGCAGTGGATAGGAACAGTAAGAGAAGTTGTTTTCTGTTAATTCTGGTACCTATAAGATATACTCCCTCCGTCTCAGTTTAAGTGTCTTTCTTTGTTTTAGTCCGTCTTAAAAAGAGTGGTTCTTTCAGTATTTAGTAGTAGTAGTTTTTTCAATTCAAGCATGACAAGGTTAAGACCACGACTCACTCTCATTTTAATTCATACTCATTTGACCTACTGCAGGATTGGGAAATCATACATGAGATGAGGAATGACATGATTAGGCTTCAGCAGAGGATGGACAATATGCAGAGTATGTTGCATAAGTGCATGGAAATGCAAGTTGAGCTCCAACGCACGGTTCATCAAGATGTTTCTGCAGCCTTAAATAGATATGCTTGTTCAACAGGTTAGATTTCACATCTAAAAATTGGTTCTTGTATCCATATTATAGTTATAATTTTCCGTCCCGTTCCCTGAGACGGAGATGAATTTAGAATACTTTGTTCCTATACCTAATTGTGAGCATGCACATTTCTCTATCGCCCAAAGTTCCTCCTCTGTTTCTAATAGGAATTTCATGTTCAATGGATCAGATATTGATGCATGTGACGAGAATCTTCGGAATGATGAATCCAAATGGGATAATGTGAGGAAAGGGATTTGTTGCTTGTGTTGTAATAGCAGCATAGATGCCCTAATGTATAGGTACAAATATGAACATCCTTGTCCATTTATTTCTCGAGCATCGATGATTCTCTTTTGAGCAGGCAGTCTTAGAGACGGCTCTTCCTTCCCTTTTTCTGTTGTTTTGGTTGTTTGAATTAGTAAAGCTCAACAATGAAAATATCACATTTGAAATTGGTGCAGGTGTGGACACATGTGCACATGTTCAAAATGTGCAGAAAAGTTGGTCCAGTGGAGCGGAAAATGTCCAATGTGCCGGGCACCAGTAGTTGAGGCGATCCGAGCTTTTTCTATACAGTAAATTAACGTTGGTGCTGGTTTGGGACTTGCTCAAATTGGTTCAGTAAAAGAGGAGTCCAAAAAATGTAATGTACCTGAAAAAATAGGTGATTGGAGCTTTTTCATTACATACTGGTAGAAAACTATACAATACATGAGGTAGATATATTGTAATAAGAGGCCGTGCATTTGTTGCTCCTTTACTTAATGTGGGTAAGTTGTCATTCCCTCGGTGACGATCCTTTCTTGTGTTCTTGATGATATGTTCAATTTATCCATATTTTCATTGACATATAGAATTTTCATCAATCTCAGATGAAGCCAAAGATTGACTATTTTTTAACCTTGGAGTATGATGAAATAAAACAAAATGACTCTTTAAACTATTTTTTCATTTGTGAAGTAGCAGTTAGTCAATGACGCTCCTCATGGGTCATCTAAAAACAGCCGCTTTATATTTTTAAACATAGGGATTAGGCTGCGTACATCCGACCCCCACCGCGCAATAAGCGATCCGACCCCCACCGCGCAATAAGCGAGAGCCTTTTCAGCCGCTTTATATTTTTAAACATAGGGATTAGGCTGCGTACATCCGACCTCCACCGCGCAATAAGCGAGAGCCTTTTGAGACACTAGGGTATATTTTTGTCGTCGTCATTGACATATAGAAGTTGATTTGCAGATGTGATCGTTTCGCCCAGAATTTCCATTTATATTGTAAAGTCGACAATGTTCGCCTGATGAAGCTGCAAAAGTGCCCAAATAGCAAGTGTGTGTGTATATATATGGATAGACATTGTTGAAGCTTGTACAGCGCTAGGAGTGTGTTGGTCGGCAAGTCTAGAAATATTAAGCATTGTTTGTTGATTATGTGATCCAATGTGTTGTGCTCATCTGCTTCAGAACAAATAATATACACACTAAAACGGGACTATCTAATACATCAGCATCGCCAAGATACAGAGCGACTTCACATGCATGCAAATAAGAAAAAGGATTACAAAAAAAGCTCGACATAATTTGCATGCAGTAATTTCCCAAATTAAGCACCACCTAGCTAGAAAAGCTTAGTAAACCAAAATGAATTAAACAAAAATCTAAATGCTCACAAGAGCTAGCTAACAATTATTATGGCTTCTCCTTGTACTTTTCAACACTGGATACATAGTTAGCAACAGCTTTTGCCCCTTCAGCAATGGCATGCTTCCCTAGCTCCCCAGGCAGCACCAATTTCACTGCATCCTGAATATCGACCGAGGCCAACGTAGCCCGGCCCACGTACTTCGAGAGGATTGCCGCTTCATTGGCGATCCTCTCGAACATATCTCCCATCAAATTATTCAATATAGTCATTGCCTTGGATGAAATTCCCATATCTGGATGAACTTGCTTCATCACCCTGTACACATACCTTCTATACCCTTCGCTGGGTCCCACTCCCCCGCCCACTTTCGCCCTCTTCTTTTTCCTCTTCTCCCCTTCTCCTCCTTTTGCTTTTTGGGCCGGTTCGGGTTTCCTCTTCTGGGCCTTTTGACCCGCTTCCATTTTCGGAGGTGTTGGCATTTCTTCCGGCTCTTCAGCTGGCTGAGTTTCATCTTCATCTACTTGTTGGGCCGGGGCGGGTTTCTTTTGTTGGGCCTTTTTTCCCTCGGATTTGTCTTGAATATTAATGGTTCTTTTAGGCGTAGGTACTTCTTCAGAAGGAGGTGGAGTTAGTATTTCAAATGACTGATTTTCTTCAGTTAGTACAGTCTGACTTTCGGTCTGGGTTTCTCCGGCGACCGGAGTTACCACTACGGAGACGGTTTCTTCCACCACTTTTCGGGCGGTGACCACCGCGGCGCGCCCTCTTACTCCACGTTTCTTCGGTGCCATGTTCGAACTTTTTTAGAAATTTTTTGTGTTTCTCTCTCTTTTACTCGAGTGTGTATGAAAAATTACAGTGGAGTGGCTCAAGGTATATGAAGAGGTGGAATTTTAGCTTTTTCACTGGGGAGAGGTTTCTAGGAGAGGGACACGTGGAAGACAGGTGTTGAGTAGTGGATGTTAACAAGATACGTGGGGGGTAAAACTGAAGAGTAAAGAAGATTCCGGAGGAAGATTCAGCTTTCTTCCTCAATTTTCATTTTTCTTTTTCAAAAGTTTGAGCAGCTTATTATGAGAAAAACCAAAAATAAAGAGTAAAGTGGATTCTTGACTGGATCATTTCTTGTTCCTCGTACCTATATCTACGCGGTGAAAGTGGATTTTTGGGAATTTATAATTTCTCACAGATTTTGTATTTAAATTGAAATATCTAACCAGCTACCAAATAACTTTTTAATACTTTGTTTAATTTTTTCAATCTAAGTATAAATTAAAATGTAAGGCGCAATCATTAATTATATCATTTAATTAATACTCTCATCGTCCCATTTTATGACACTCTTTAATTTAATGACATTCTTTAATTTAACATGGTGTTTAAAAAAAATATTTTTAACTTGTGATCTAAAATTATTTTTAAATATTTATGTGGTTGAAAATTATTGCATTACAGAGAAAAGGAAAATATTAAAGACAAATTGTCTTCAATTTAAATAAAATAACGTTCTTTTTGGGACGAATAAGAAAAAAATATCACGTAAAGGAGGGAGTATTATATTATGTAAAATAAATGAAGTACATAAAAAATGGTATTAGACTATTAGCAATGCGAAGGATAATGCGTACATAAAGACTTGTTCCTCAAAATCTTTTCTACTTTATTTTTATTGTATTTGTGGAGGTTTTATAAATAACTTCTTTTTTAGAAATTATACCATAGATATTATTTTTTATACATTAAATTGAAATATTGAATACTTCATTAAAAATAATATCAATATTATTAAAATTTAATATTATTATATAACATCTCATATTCAACATTTCATTTATATATGTATATCCTGTCGAACTATGCTTAACGATCTTGAAGATGGCATTTATCTGCAACGTTCCAAGGTGTCGGATAGAATTATTTATTGCTTTTTTTGTTTCATTTTAATTTAATTTGTAAGGAAATGCGTATATGTATTAAGAAAAATATTGAAAGATAAGATTTAACTCATATTTTTAACTATGATGATTCTTTGTGAATTCATAAATATGTAGAGTAATTTATCCTTTAATTTCAATAAATGAAAGAACAAATATGAAAAAAAATTAAAGATTTTATCTTGTGTGTTAAACAATTTAACTATTTTCAATATAAAAAAAATTAAAAATTAAATTAATTTGTGACGAAAGAAAGTATTCATATGCTAGCGGCTGAACTAACTAATTCTCACGTTGCTCATCAGTTATGGCACTATCGATTTGAGGGTGACTTTCATTTGTGACGATAGTAATTAATAATATGCACCATTGTAATTAATAATATGCACCATTGTAAGGCATACGATAAAATTGTACTAACGAGGCATAACTCATTTGGTCGATTCTCTACACTTTAAATGCTCACTTTGTTTATCATATATTGTCTTATCCTAAATTGGTCGTTAGGGGTTGAAACATTTGAAATGTCCTTTGTTAATATATGAATATTCTCTATTCTATACTTTCAGATGTTATAATGTCATAAAATAAAACAAAATAGAATTATTGTTTTTACTGTACTATTTGGTCAACCAAACAACACTTATTGCCCAAATCGTACGGTCAATAACTTGGGTCATTTGTATTTTAATTGTGCTGACTTTGTATTGCTGTTTAATTTTTATCCCTCAAAATAAATAATTTTATTGCAGGGCATATATAAATTTATATTGCTGCACAGTTAAAGAAGGTATCAGTTTAGGTCTTCTAGCCAAAAATTAAAATTATACGATTAAATGCAATAAATCATCATTTTTTTTCAAATTAGTTTAGTTTAATTCAATTCAGTTACGACTTTTAAATAATAAACTCGTGATAATCTTATTTAATAAAGGTTTAGCAATAAATTACTAAAAGATTCTATTAGCTACGAGCTATTTGACCGTGAATTGTCGTTGAAATTTATAGCTAATTTCAAATTTTTTTTTGCTTGCTATGAGAATTTAAATTTTTCATTTACAAGCTTGCATTGGAGGAATTCATACAGATTAAGTTTACTCAATTTTATCGTAATTAGTTAGTTTAATATGAAGGAAAATATTTTCTTATGAAATATGTTTTTTCATAATAAATTTATTTTTTAAATTTGAAATAACTAAAACACGAAAAGATTTACAAACATATTTTTGGAAAAGTTTTCCCTCCATATCAAATATTCTAAAAAAATCGTCCACAGTTATTGTTATTGAAAACTCTAACTAATTTTAAGAGATTGTTGTTTTACATAAAGCCACTAGAAAATTGCTAGACTTCTTCTTTATTAGAGGATTTAATTACTATTTTAATACTCTTTCCGATAAATTTTACTTGACATATTCTAAATTATAAAATAATATTTATCATTTAAAAAAATTAAGAGGGAATTAATCATCTTTTCCTACTTTGTACTCTTGCTTTAACAAATATACAGAGAAATTATAAATATAGTGCAAAAAGAAGTACTAAAAGTAACATTTTTCTTGAGGAACATTAAAATGAACAGGAGGGTGTCTAATACTTCAATTGTTGAGGTAGAAACAGTACTCATATTAAAAATTTGATCTATTCTATATTGACAAGAATAAATCTCAGCAGATTCATATGATCTATGAACATTTTTAATCAATCAAAAAGACAAGCCCAAATCAAAGGTGAAAACTCAAAAAAAAAACAAGGAATAACTTTTTAATAAAATTTTGATTCACGCAATAATTTTTTGAATAAAGATATTTTTTGTCATAATTTATTCATAGTATATAAGATAAAATGAAATATATAATGCAATAATTGTTTTATACAATATCAACTACAGTAGTATACCATAATTTCCACACATCATTTTATTGATCACCTAGCTATAGTGTATATCTATTCTACTTAAGAAAAAACAGGGAATATAATATTAAGTGAATAAGAAACTTATCAACCCTAAAAAATTAAGGGCTGTAATATGTCTCTATAATTCACAGGATATTAATTAATACTTTGGATATAAAAGTAATTAATTAATTAATTCATGAGAAGTCTTTTCTTAACAGGCATACCTCGAGAAATCTCAGTGCATGATATGAAGAAGTTCTCCAACTCTTCATTTCCACCAACTTCAAAAAATTCGAGCTGTGAAAACTTCCTCTTACTAAGAACTAAGTTCCTCGGTTTCTTTGGAGCTGGGGGAGGACAACTTCCGACTGTCGGAATCTTGTTTTTCCGACAAGTTGGCGTCCTACACATCTCTTCATCAATATTATGCGTAGTAGTACTGTTTAGTACTGATATGTTTGTGTCTAATATTTCTTCTTCATGATGTCCTTTGGGAAAAAATTCATTTAAAATTTGAGGATCTGACATGAAGTTTAATAAGGGATTTTTTTTGGCAATGGAATATTTGGTAGATGAAATGAAAAAAAAATGATAAAAGCAGCTACGTTGGAAATTAGATGTAGATTTGGCGGGGTGGGGTGGGGTGGGGTGGGGGGTTGGTTCATGTTCTTGTCATCTTATTTTCTTTCTTATCTTGTGGAA
>JAOTQR010000092.1:22194471-22207002 GCA_025774065.1 Solanum ossicruentum | reverse complement strand
TGGTTAGAACTTCAACAAGCTTCAAGTTCCATTGCCTTGAGGCTTGTTTCAGTCCATATAGGGACTTGTGCAGTCTACAAACTTGCTCATTCCCCCCTTGACTGCCAAGTCCAGGTGGTGGCAACATATAGACCTCCTCCAGGAGATCACCATTGAGGAAAGCATTGTATATGTCCATCTGATGAAGGCTCCAATTTTATGCAGCAGCAACAACTAGGACTAATCTGACAGTGATCATTTTGACCACAGGAGAAAAAGTCTCCTGATAGTCAAGACCCTCTTTCTGGTTATATCCCTTTGCAACTAACCTTGCTTTGTACCTCTCCACAGTTCCATCTGCTTTGTATTTTACTTTGAACACCCATTTGCAGCCAATAGGAACCTTGTTTGGAGGAAGTCTGACCATGGACCAGGTATGGTTGTCCTGTAATGCTGTGAGTTCTGCATTGATGGCCTCAACCCACTGTGGGTCTGTAATGGCTTCATCATAGGTGTGAGGTTCTGGGATAGTGATTTTGGTTAGGTAGGCTTGATAATGAGGGTGAAGATTGGCATGTGAGATGTGGGACTGAATGGGATACATACATGTAGAAACATTTGGTTGATGATGGACAAAGTCTTGCAGCCAAGTGGGTGGTTTTCTTGGCCTACTTGATCTTCTGGGAATGACAGTGGAAGGTATTGTAGGTGGGGATAAGGGAGATTCTGTGACAGGTAGTTCAGTGGGACATAATTGGTCAGGCTCAGATGGTGTTTGGTCAGGTTCATATGGTGTGGAGTGAAGTGTGGAGATGTGGAGTGGTTCTGTGTTGAGTGGTGTGAGGACACCATTTGGAAAGATTTGCAGCTTCTTCTCTTGGAGTAACTGGAAAGGAAAAATGTGTTCCTTGAACACCACATCCCTGTTAACAAAAATACTGTTAGTGAGCAAATTTAAGAGTTTGTAACCCTTCTGTATGGAGGAATACCCCATCAGTGCAGCAGCCACTGACTTTGGAGACAGTTTATCTCCATTCTGAACTATGGTGGCAAAACACAAGCAGCCAACAACTTTTAAGTGGTGAAGAGATGGAGGTCTACCATACATCAATTCAAAAGGTGACTTCCCATATAAAACTTGCATAGGCAGCCTGTTAATGATATACACTGCAGCTAAAATGCACTCACTCCAGAACTTTATGGGCAAGAATCCTTGTAACCTAATAACTCTAGCCACTTCCAAAACATGTCTATGTTTGCTCTCAACCAGTCCATTTTGTTGAGGTGTATAGACACAAGAGCTTTGATGTATCATACCAAGAGACTTAAACAAATCTGAACAGTGAGAATTAAAGAACTCAGTACCATTGTCACTGCGAAGAATCTTAACCTGTGCACCAAATTGAGTTTTCAGCATAGCAAAAAACTGTCTGAGGATTACAACAACATCACTCTTCATTCTGAGCAAATACACCCATGTCATCCTACTACAATCATCTACCAATGTAAGAAAGAACTTGAATCCATTATGACTAGTAACTCTATAAGGACCCCAAACATCACCATAAATGATGGATAAAATGGTATTACTTCTACTAGGATTATTAGGGAATGACAATCTGGTTTGCCTAGCCAAGGGGCAAACAATGCAATCCTGAATAGCTAGTCTGTTTTTGTTGATTCTCAGTCCAGTGATATGTTGCAATGTCTTGACAGGTGCATGTGCAAGTCTCTTGTGCCACAGTTCTATATCCTCATCTCTAGCTGTAATGGCTTTATTGACTGAATTAGCATTTATTCTGGTTGTGTCCTTTCCTCCTCTCCTCATAGGCAGCTTTATGTTGTACAAACCATCACTCTCTCTACCAATCCCCTTCACCACACCAGTGAACAGATCCTGCATCACACAAATGTCAGGGAAGAAAGTGACAGAACACCTTAAGTCCCTGGTCAGTTTAGACACTGACAATAAATTGTGTTTAAACTCAGGTATATGCAGCACACTAGTGAGACTGTTTCCATCACTCAACCTGCAATTGCCCACACAAGCAATATCTAATGTACTTCCATCTGGTAAGTATACTCTCCTTATGCTTTCTTTAGTGATTTGACTAACACCTTCCAGCAATTCCTTATTGTTCACCATATGATTTGAAGCCCTTGAATCCACTATCCACTTTCTAAATGCTTTACTGTTGGTAGCCAGGAAAATTTGATGCATACCTGTTTTCTCTGAATCAGATGCAACCTCTTTATGAAGCATTTTAAGGATTTGATCATATTGCTCTGGAGTAAATGTCATTCCTCCTCCCTGACTAGAGTTATGTGTCTATGAAGACGACTCCGCTTGCACTAGTTTGCACTGGAATGAATCATGCCCAGCTGAACCTGTGACTGCATGTGCTGCGTATTGTGGGGAGTGTGTGTTCTTCTTCTTGTTCCTGTTTTCTGATGGATATCCATGAAGTTTGTAACAATCATCTATTGTGTGCCCTTTCCACTTGCAATAGTCACAAAATTGATGGATGTTCTTTCCCCTATATCCTCCTCTGTCAAAGGTGTTCTGTGGTCCTTTTGCAGGCTGACTAGAACCAGCTACCCTTTGTTGATTCATCCTAACCTTGTTGCTGAACAACGCTATACCATTGGTTTGGTCGTCAATCGTTTTCCCCAAATTTCTTTGGTTTTCTTCAGAGATCAACATCGCATATGCTTTGTTGATGTTTGGTATCGGCATCATCATTAGAATCTGGCTCCTCGCTTGTGAATCTGTCTCATTTAACCCTGTCAAAAACTGTAGTAACCGTTGATACTGATAGTGCTCCACATATCTCCTAGAGATTGCACAATCACAGCTCAGACATGGTACTAATGCATCGAATTCCACCCATAAGTCCTTCAATTTGGTGAAATAGCTAGAAATGGTTGATGTGCCCTGCACTAGTGTTGCAATTTCTCTATGTAATTGAAACACTCGAGAACCATTTTCTTTGTCGAATTGCTCCTTCAAATCACTCCAAACCTGACATGCATTGGAAGCATATGCTACACAACTTATCAATTCCTTACTTACAGAACTCATAATCCATGAGAGAACTATGGCGTTAACTTTCTCCCATAAATCGTGAAACGACTGGTCGAACTTCTCCTTTGAGTGTCGTCCATCAACGAAACCTATTTTACTCTTCCCTACCAAAGCGATTCTCATCGATCTGCTCCAGAGAGCATAGTTCTCCGGACCAGTTAGTTGAAATGAGATAATGGAGCCACCCAGTGTGTCACAAGCTTGTAAGAACAACGGATGATTTGTATCGATCACCGTGTTCGCTCTGGTGTTCGCACCACCTGTTCTCCCAGCAACGGCTTCTCCGGCGTCTGCCATGGCTGACGAAATCGATCACGAATGGTTGCCCTAATTTCTCCAAAATTTCCCCCAGGTTTCAATCAAAATCGTCCCTCTCTGATACCATGTTGAAATTCATGTGGGAATGATCATTGATACATCAATAATGGTGAAGTGCAGTAGATTCAGAAAAGGAGAAGAAGGGATATCTTGGAGGAGAAGAATAGTGCTCTGCACTTTTCTTTATTTCTTATTTTCTATCTGAAATAAAGTTTCACTGTACATATATTTATATACCGACTCTTCTAACAAAATTAATTAACTTCTAACTACATCCTAACAATATCTCCAATCCTCTAACTACTTTCAACATATATATATATATATATATGTATACTCATAATTGTTATTCTTCATAAGTATTTTTTTGAAAAATATTTTTTAAAACAAATAATTTTCAAAACTTTGGCCTATAAATCTACATCGCAATAATAAGCCGTATAGTTAAAAAATTTTGTTTTAGAATTTATATTCTAGAGAGACAGGCAGTAGTTTTAGCAGGAAAATATATAGTTGTCTCCCTCATCTTACGGGCACCGTGGCTTTCTTATCTCTTCCTTCACCCTGTCTTTTTCTTGCAACTTGTCTTTATTTTACAAGAATAATATTTATTACAATCTGCATGGCATTGGATACCATTTGGGATTTTGGAATAGTACATCGACTCCCACTGCATATTGATGTTGATATAATTCACATGGATTTTCACTTTTTTGTATCCTTAATATGTCTCCATATTTAGCTCTGATCTACTCATCTTTTTGAATTTTAGTGGTCAATTATATTCGATATTTTTACCTCCATGTATCTGAGCTCACAAGTTATATTGTGTGTCTTTGAACAATGTTATGTTGCTTGGACTCTTTAAAAGTGTTAGTGAGTGCGTGTTGAATTCACCAGTATATTTTCAGAGAATCCGACATGAATGATCAATTGAAAGTGAAGAGTCCGTTGAAATCTGGCCCAAGTTAATTCAAACTTGATATCAAATTCAATTCAAATTTGGCTACCAAATTCAATTCAAATTTGGCTACCAAATTCAATTCAAACTTGGATATCAAATTCAATTCAAACTTGGTTATCAAATTCAACAATGATAGGCAAGGTTTTGCCTATAAAAGGAGCTCTTCAGCTCCTTCATTTAATCATCTAGATCAAGAGAAAAAAATATGTAGAGAGAATTCTGTGAGATACACATTGTGTATTTTGTGAGTGTTGTAATACTTCTTTATATCACTGAATGATACACAAAAATTATATACACAAAAATTATATCTTCGTAGTGCTTAGGCCTAGTGAGGTTTTGTTATACACTTCTCCATTATAGTGATATTTTGCTCGTCGTTGTTCGTGGATGTAGCCTATTTTTGGATGAACCACATTAAATCTGTGTCTTCATTTATTACCTTGCTCAATTTATTTATACTTTTCAATATCAATCCCGATACTTATCACGCTTCTACTATCGCCTGTTATTCCCTAACATCCGTTCAACTTTAGCCTCCTTGTCATCATATTTTTTATATTATTCCTCTCATAATAGAATATAATAACCTATCATGTAAGAACAACACTTCAAATTACATAATTTCAGATGTAGTTCAAAGAACAATGGAAATTATACTTGCCGCTTACTTTTTATTTTCTTAAAAAGACAATGCAGAAGAAGAGGCAAAAGAAATTCGAATTTTAATACGTAAAATATAAGCTATGCGAGGGTTCTCAGCAAGCATTCTTTCTATTTTTTTTTTATAGTAATAAGGTCTGCATATATTTTATCCTCTGCAGATCCTACTTATGATATTTCACTGAATATGTTATGTTATTATTGTAAAATAGAAGATATGACTTCTGAATTTATAACCAATAATATGTGTTTGTTCATATTTTAGGCACATAGAACTTCACGTCGAAAAGTAATTAATTTTACAAAAATAGACTATAGCAATAGCTAAATCATTTAGTCAAAGTCTAGCTAGCAATGATTAAGACAACACAAAATACATGGTATTTTTTCAAATCTTTTAAGATAGAGTGGAAGTAAGTGTTTTTCTATTTATACTAGAAAAATTCCTTCCCTCTTTCTTTTTTTATAGAAGGACGTCCATTTATCAACAGATTAAACCTTATTCACACCAAACATCCAACACAATGATCCCCTTATTATATTCTTCTTTTTTCCTGTGGTTGAATGAATGTATGTTGAGACTGATAAGAGCTAATAATTAGGCAATTCATATCAATTTTCATCATGAGTCCTTGTTCTAGCTATTATCCTCAATCACTATCGAAATAATTGCACAAATTGTATATTTATTATTTATTTGATAAAAGAAAGATTAAAATTGTTTCTGAACTATGTGAAGTAGACAACTAATATCCTTCATTATATTTTGATACCAAAAATATCTCATTGATAATTCAAGAGACCACAATTATCCTCAAGAGTTAATAGTGGTTATGTGGCAAGCCACAAGGCCGTTGTCAACTAGCATGCCCACTAATTAAATTTTAACAATGTAACTACTTGTTCATCTCTCTTGATTTTTTATTAGTAACTCTCAACTCAAAAGAATGACATCATGTCTGTTTTAGATTCATTTATCATGTCTGTTTTAATTTCATTGACCTGAATGTCTGCCTATATAGATTCTCAAGAATCAGAATATGAAACTTTCATTGAAGTAAGAAAACCTTTATTAATGCCAAGTGACTTGTCACATCACTATTGTTAACTCTTGAGAACATTTGTAATCTCCTCAGATAATCATAAGAATATATTTTATCTCAAAAAATAATGGAGGATAATAAATTGTACTATGTCCAAAAAAATAAATTGCTTTATTCCATTAGTTCCAAGTGACATAATGAAAGATTTTACTAGCTAAACAATAATATATAGTTGACAAAGGAGAATACTTAATTTGTGTAAGATATATCTAGGAAAAATACAATACTCAAAGCATTGGAAACCCCTAGGTGTGGGCCAAGTGTAGATGCACAATCACAATCCAACATGTGTTAGAATCCAATGGTTTCCATTTAGGAAGAGCCCAAGCATATTTTATTTCAGAATAATTGTTCCACGCGATTAATCCAAGCTTTTGAATAGAAGATAAACTTTTTTATTAGTTCACAACTTGAAATGTTTTATTTTTCTTGCAACTTATGAGTCATTCAGACCATAGGCTGAAAATCTCATGAGAAAACATTAGGTTAGAGTTTAAATTTTTGTAAATATTATAAATTAATTTCACGTTACTCGAAAGAAAAAATAATTGTATTTAAAATTTGGGTAATTTACAAGAATGATTTTGAAGAGGAATAATCTATCTTTTGAACTCACTTGCCTCGTGAACAAAACTTCATATTTAACAAATTTTAACATTTGATATTACAAGTTTTTATATTAGACAAAGTTCAAGACCACTAATTTATAAGATTATTAGGTTTAATATTTCTATCAAAATTAAAAGATCTTCACCTAAGTAATTTTTCCAAATTTTAACACCTAATAATCATAGAAATTAATGGTCTTGAACTTTGTCTAATATAAAATCTTGTAAGATCAAATGTTAAAATTTGTTAACATTTGATAGGCCTTTGACCAAATAGAATTGGACCTTGATTTGAGGCAGTTTAGTCCAGCCCATTTATGCAATCATTTGGACAATAATTTGACCAAATAGGCCTGGGCCGTGTGTCTTGACCTCTTTTATTTTTTTATAACATTTAAATTTCAACTTTTCACGTAGCACGTTTAAAATCATAAAATTAAAGAATATTTTGATATATAATTTTAATTAACAATCACAAAATTAAAAAGTTCTTTTTATTTTTTAAAATTTTGCATCAAGTCAAATTAGATCATTCTTTTTAAAACGAAGAAAATACTGAAGCAGTTATTTGATTTATAATGCTTTGGAAGAAATGGGCTAAAATTTTGGATAAATTTCACTTTTTGAATTGGAGACACAACGCCTTTGACCAAAATGAGGTCATTTTTTTAAAAAAATTAGTAGTTAATTACGTAAATTTTTATTCTATTACTTTATAATCTCCTCTCTATTCTCGTAATTTTAATCTTTTTATTTTAAAAAGGGTAATGGATCAAAAATACCATCAAGTATCATTGATGGTGACAGTATTTTTTCTTCCAAAATAATGAAAAGATTACTCAAGTAGTATTCTGTTTGAAAAAATGAATAAATTCGATCAAAGTCCATTCATATTTGATGTCATTATCTTCTCAAAGATAATGAACTCATTCTGCATTACCAAAAGTTGATTAAATTAATTAACACGACCACTCTAATTGACAAAAAGAAAACGACATTTGCCAACAAACTAAATCCCATTATCTAAAATTTTGCTTAGAAGGATTAAGCACAAACAAACTGACAGGTGGTAATCATAATTCGTCAGCTTTCCTTTTGTTTTTTTGCAAATTAATTATTAATCAACTGTTTAACTGGCACCAAAAAAGGTTTCTTCTTCTTTTCAAAGAAGCTCAACATCTACACAGATCTTAAATTATCTCGCTCTCTTTCTCAATCATTCTTCTACGGAGGTGAACAGTGCTCGGAATGTCTCCAAGGCCATCGGAAAATGGAATCGACGGTGACGATGAGAGGGACGAAGAAGAAGAAGAGGATTCTGAAGAGGAACAGGAGGATGAAGAAGAAGAAGAGGAGGAACCGAGGTTAAAGTATCAGAGAATGGGTGCAAGTGTCCCGTCGCTTCTGTCTGCTGATGCTGCTACTTGTATTGCCGTTGCTGAACGAATGATCGCCCTTGGTACACACGGTGGAGCTGTTCACATTCTCGATTTCCTTGGTAATCAGGTGATTAATTCGTCTACTGAATTTAATTTGAGTTCTACTCGGAATTCATTTGTTCACGAGTAATAACCACAGAAACTACTGAATTTATTTCAATTGTCTATGAAGCATTGATCAGTTTCACCTACAAGATCACTTTTTCTCTCATTCTAGTCTCTGCAATATTTAACTTCTAGTGAGTGTTTTTTCTTCTTCAATTTCATTCAATCTATTTGTGATTTGATAGTCTTAGCATATTTGTTTTGGATAATTTTGTCTTGTTAAGGCACTCATTAGTTACACTTGATCTGTCTTTTATGCTCTAAGGTTCAAGATAGGGATTTCATTGGGAAGTCTATCTGAATGATACATTGGGAGGCCTAGAGAATGACAGGAACTTCTTTGATGGTTGACTTTCCAAAACACACTTAAGAGTGTGTACTACATATAAGTTAAAAGCTAAAATATTTTATTATCCAGAATATAAGCTATTGTATGAGCCAGAAGTCAATGGTTAAAAAGCAAATTTTATGACGTTTCCTGTGAAGAGTACTGCCGCAGCTTAATGTTACTCTTGCGACTTTGTCGCCACTAGATAGGTTGCAGCTGGCTGCCTCATTGTGTTTATTGTCGCTTGAAGATTTTCATATTTTTTAGCTTCTGGAGAAATAACAAAATCTGCTTTCTCCTACAGAGTTATTGCGTTCAAAATAGTTCTCTTCTGCCCTGATCATGTATTATACAGGACCAATGTCCTCTACAAATGGTTAGACACTATCAAAAAGAATAACTTCTCGCTATCAGAAAGTTCAAATCGTCTAGTTAAGTTACATTTTAGTAACAGATATACTTTGGAGAGCTGAGGACTGTCACAGGGAGGCCTTAAGGAACCTGTTTTGAGGCATGGTAGTTGTCGTTGTTTTATGGAAAAATTTTGTTCGTGATTCCCTATTTGCAAATGCTTAAATCATTTCAGTGATCACCGAAAGGAAAAACAGTGCTGTCAGAGTCATTAGAAAGAAGTGAGAATAGTTGATTGCGGAAAGAACTTTGGTCAAATTGGTGTAAGCTTGTCGCTAGTACAAAAACTACCTAAGACCTACGTCTCTACCAATATTGTACAGGCTTCTACACTATATGTTAAGATTAAACAAGGAAGAAAAACTTATTTAGCAACTCTTGGTTAACATTTATGGTTTCATATATAGGTTGTTTTAGTTTTGTTTTAGTTACTAAAACGAGCCCACGGCTCAAAAATTCATTCTAAATATATATATATATATATATATATATATATATATATGTGGTTTTGAGCTACTGGAAAAAGAGAAGCTACCTATTTCTTGTTCTATGTTATCAAAAATAACATATATCACTAATTAATGCACATCATAAAAGCATTCTTGTAGAATTTTTTGGGTGGTCTTGCTTGATATTATAGCATAAACAAATAGGTAATACAGCTTCTAAAGCATTCTTGTAGGTTTTTCAGAAGATATCCAAGAATCTTCTTTATTATCTATGTATAAAATGATCTTCCTTTTCTTTGATTTAAGATTTCCTAAATCAAAAATTCACTTTTTTTTGTTTGTATGTTCTGCAACTTTAATTACTACAGGTTAAGGAGTTTGCCACTCACACTGCTGCTGTCAATGACCTTTGCTTTGACACAGAAGGAGAATACGTCGGCAGCTGCTCTGATGATGGCTCTGTTGTAATAAATAGTCTTTTTACTGATGAAAGGATGAAATTTGAGTATCACCGGCCAATGAAGGCTATTGCTCTAGACCCAGACTATGCAAGAACTTCTTCCAGAAGATTTGTTACCGGTGGTTTGGCAGGTCATTTGTATTTAAATATTAAGAAGTGGCTAGGCTATCATGACCAGGTTTGTTTTATACCTTTTTGTGGTAATATTTATGTGCACTTTCAATATTGAAAATTTTGAAAGTACCCGAGGAGTCTTCTGATCGTTCCTAGTGTACTTCTATTTGTCAGGTTTTACACTCTGGTGAAGGTCCAGTTCATGTGGTGAAGTGGAGAACTAACCTCGTTGCCTGGGCAAATGACACAGGAGTCAAAGTCTATGATGCTTCCAATGATCAGCGTATAACATTCATTGAAAGACCTCGTGGGATTCCACGCCCTGAACTGCTGCTCCCACATATTGTTTGGCAGGTTGGCTTTATAACCTTCATGCAGCCTATGACCACTAACCATATCTATGGATTGTACTCATACTTGAGCTATACATATTTCTTACTTAGAAGAGATCAAGATATGTGAAAATGCAATTTAGTGCTGCTCTTCTGTGTAGGCTTTTCCTACAAATTTTAAAAGAAGACTTAGATTATAGTGGTACTCTTAATCTCTTTTTGAATAATAAAGAACGTAGTTATACTCTTTCGGATCTCAGTTATCATGCGACTTAACTTTGATTATTCTGGTGATGCTCTTGTTTTACAATGCATTCAGGATGACAGTCTTTTGGTAATCGGTTGGGGAACATCCGTGAAAATTGCATTGATAAGAACGACTCAAAGCAAAGGCGTAAATGGGACGTACAAGCATATGCCTATGTCTAGTCTGAATCAGGTGGATATAGTGGCATCTTTTCAAACCAGCTATTTCATTTCAGGAATTGCTCCCTTTGGTGATTCTTTGGTTATTCTAGCTTATATTCCTGGGGAAGAAGATGGAGAGAAAGACTTCAGCAGCACTATTCCCTCCAGGCAGGTAATTGTTTCATTTTCTGCTTTTTGACCCTGAACTAGACTCACAGATCAATCGCTTTATACTGGGACCCGTTTCCTGTGTGGAATAATCTTATTGCTTGCTCTACTTAATGTTTGGTGAAATGCTCTCATGTGCTCAACATGTATGTAATTGAGATAGTGATGAAGGTGCCTTTACATTGCTTCTGCATACCTGTAATTTCCTTTAGAGTTTTTCAACTCGCAAGTACTGTTGTCGACTAGTCTAAAAGCTTGAGGAACAGAATATGATGGTTTTTAGCAATTCATTATTTTCTTTGGCATCTTCTGTTATTATAAGATTCAAGATTCACAAATTGAGCATTTTTTAATTCATTTCTCACTTTGAAAACTTTAACTCCAACCTAATTTTCATAAAAACACTATTAGCAATTCAACCTTTTAACTTTCAAAACCAAAAAATAAAAGTAAAAAGAGGATTGGATTAAGTTGATGGGGTCAGGGTGGATGAACTTTTCTGCTGGAAGGGTTGGCCTGGGAGCATTTGCACTAAAGGGGTCTCCATGGTGAGAAGGATAATCTAGTCCACATGACGCTTAGTTTGGTAAGAATTCTTGCTTCTCAAAACGAAAATGGGTTATGTAGACACTTTTGTTTACTTGGATGAAAAACTTTCTGGGTTTCACCTCAATACAAATAGAGGAAAGTGTATTCAAGTACCCTAGCATTTTAAACCTTAGCCATCTTAATAGTCATGTCTGCAGTGTTCTAACACATGAAATCATATTTGAATGAATGAAACATATGACATTATGTTCCTTCACTTGTATTTGCATTTTTCTTGAAGAGTTGGGAGCATTTTGCTGAACTTCAAGTTTTGCACTCTAGATGCTTATTTGATCAAGTTTCTATAGTAATAATTGTTGGACTTTTTGAATGTCTAACAGGGAAATGCCCAAAGACCAGAAGTGCGAGTCGTGACATGGAATAATGATGAGCTCGCAACAGACGCTCTTCCTGTGCATGGCTTTGAACATTACAAGGCCAAAGACTATTCGCTGGCTCATGCTCCATTCTCTGGTATGTTTGCTTGGCTGTAGCTATTTCCTCAATTTTTTCTTCTTTTCACATGGGCTTGCTATAAGGGTTTTATGGGATAAGGTAACATGTCCAACGATTATAGGTAGCAGCTATGCAGGAGGTCAGTGGGCTGCTGGTGATGAACCCTTATACTATATTGTGTCCCCGAAGGATGTGGTTATTGCAAAACCACGGTGCGTAATCTCTTTTTGTTTCTTCATATGGTTTTGGAGTTTTGTCAAATGCATTATTAATATGTTTTATATTCATAAGATAAAGTAGTATTTTGTTATTAAGGAAAGTGGTATTTTCTAGGGGATTTTCTCCTATTGCATATCCTTCATTTTCTTGAATAAAATAGATAATTTATTTGTAAAGTAAATGCTATAAACTATAAAGTAAGAAACAGGGGGGGGGGGGGGGGGGGGCAAGTTTTCGCCAGCAAAAATAGATGGCGGGGGTTTGAAAAGGAAATTTGTGGCCCCGTGCGCAACCTTTTATTTTTAGTTTTCCCAATATTGAGGTTCTGTCAAAA
>JAOTQR010000092.1:22176515-22194371 GCA_025774065.1 Solanum ossicruentum | reverse complement strand
ATCATAACAAGCGTGCGTTTTAAGGAGACAGGTCAGGAAGGGGGAGGACGAGGAGGGGGGGGGGGGGTGGCGGCGGGCCACCAACATTTCATCAGTCAACATAATATGCAATGAGTTGTAAAAGGAACTTGTGATCACATGTCCACACCTATAGTTTTCGATGTCCAATAAATGAAGTCTTCACAAAATATAGCCACTTTGCTATCAAGCAAACCATTTTCTCTAATCAAGACTTCATTTATTGGACATTGAAAACTATAGGTGTGAGACTTCCACTTTGGCATGACAAACTAACTCCCAACTGAATTATGTAGTTCCTCCATAAAATATGATATGCTTCCCAAAAGATGTCACCAATGGCAACCTTCTGTACAATTGGATGCTATAAGTACATTTTTGAATGAGAATAATGCATTTCTTGACAGTGAGGAGGTCTCTTCCAATTTACATTACAGTGTGACTACATCCAGTTACACCAAATCCTATTACCAGGGTGGCTTTCCAAACAAGCCCCAAGTGTTTATGTTGTTTTCAATTTAGCAACCACTTATTAGCAGTTACCAGCACTTAATAGGTTTGAATTGTTCAAATCTTGTACCGAGTCACAAATTCATTAAAATGTTTGCTTAAATATTTCCAAATGTAACATTTTATCAACTTTCTATTTATTACCACAAAACAACTACCATCATTAACCACCTCTATACCAGCCTCCTCCACACAACCACGTCTACCATCAACCACCACCACCTCTATTTATTAGTTTCTAAATAAAGTTAAATTATACACATTCATATGCTAAAAACTTTTTTATTTGATGTTCAAATCTGAATAATCACACGTATACTCCGATTCAAACATTTTAATAAAAACAAACATAGCCTTACTCATGTTAATAGTTGACCCAAATTTAACAATACAAATTCTCTGGAGCGTAGGGGTTGTTTGGTTCTCGGCATTAAGCAAACTGATTCCGGGATGGAATGTGGGATTATTTAGTCTGATATTTGTTTCTGTTATAAACAATTTGTTCACGGCTTCTAATTTGAACAAAATCTGAGAATGAAATCATGTGCATTACTTTGAGTGTGCTACTGGAAATTTATGATTGTGTGCCTGTTTCTGTAGATGGATGTCAAAGCTGTAACAACTCTTCTATCCCAAAAAAAGGGAAACCCCTCCCCCTTTCCAGATATAGGAATACAGATTGGCAAATGTTGTCATTTTAGTATGTGCTTACACTCTCTGATTGGTTGTTAGGGATGCAGAGGATCACATTAATTGGCTTCTCGAGCATGGATGGCATGAGAAAGCTTTAGAAGCGGTTGAAGCCAATCAGGGTCAGAGTGAACTACTTGATGAGGTATTCAATTTGAATTTGGTTCTAGTCCTCAAGGGTCTTATGTTAAAATAAGTTCAGCTGAATGTAAGGTTAATTTCCTTCTGTGATGCTCTATATAGCTCTCAACTGTTTCTTCAATTGTATTTATGCATAAAAGGATTGGGACGTTTTGGGGAAAGGATTCTTTTTTTTCAAGAAGATGGTTAAATTGATTCAGAAAATAGCAGTCTACTTGTCTGCACTCAATCAAGTCGAGTACCGACAGCAATGGGTTGGGATTCCCAGCTATACACTATTTTCTCCTATTAATTTAGTATTAGAAATACTATGAAAAGCATTTATGTTGATCATAATTTGATATTAAAGGGTAGAACTGTTCGGTGGTTATACCCAATGAAAATCATGTACATAATGGGTGTAAATGGCTACCCATGTACACTTTAAAATTATTAATAACTACACATAACTCTTAACATAGTGGTTGATTGGGCAGTCATTGGGTTTGCACTGAATTTCACTACTGGGGTATTTAATGGAGATAGATCATACTTGACGACGATTCATTTAGGAAGTTGCTCACTTTTGGAAGAAAAAGAAAGGAAGTGGTTCATTCCCCCTAAAAAAATAGAAAGCTTTTTTACGAGGCACAATTAGAAATTTCTCTATATGTTACTGTGAGAAATATGAGAGGAAAATATTATTGAATTGTGTATTTACATGTGTTTACATTGTTACATAAAGACCCTATTTATAGACACTACAACCCAATCCAAATCCAACTAGGAAACAATATACTATTCCTATTCCAATTCTAAATAGGATTATGTAATCCTAATCCTATTCCTATTCTAACAATTACAAAATCGACCGTAGATCAATTCCGTTTTGTTTGGTGATATTGACTACACTATAAGCTTCATGTTACTTTTTCCAAGTGACATGTTATGGTCAGGGCATCCCAATTAGATTGACTGGTCGTCATTTTCAATGTCTATAGATAGTTGCTATGTCAAGAATGTTTTTGATCTTCCCATTTCCATTTGGTATGTAACCAAAATTTTGCAAAATCAATTACAAATCTCATTGTGGTTTGTTTCTCTCTGAATCAGGTTGGTTCAAGATACCTTGATCATTTGATTGTTGAAAGAAAATATGCTGAAGCGGCATCTTTGTGTCCAAAGTTGTTGCGAGGATCAGCTTCTGCATGGGAAAGGTATTGAATATTGTTATAATCACAATCTTTAGGAAGTATATTTTTGGTAATTTTATTTGGATAATGCACTAGATGGGTTTTCCACTTTGCACATCTCCGGCAGCTTCCAGTTTTGGTTCCATATATCCCAACTGAAAACCCAAGATTACGTGATACAGCTTATGAGGTCTGTACATTAATGTGATGGTTGTTCTTTGACTTCTTGGTATGACTTCTCTTTTGCAGCTAAAGAAACTTAACTGGTAAAGTATCTGTTGTAATTTAGGTAGCTCTTGTTGCTTTGGCAACAAATCCATCTTTCCACAAGGATCTGTTATCAACGATCAAATCTTGGCCACCTCGCATTTATTCGACAACACCTGTTTTCTCCGCTATTGAACCTCAGATTAATACCTCATCTATGACTGATCCACTCAAAGAGGTCAGTGTGTTCCTGTCTATGACTTGTGCAAAATGTTTTTTGGTATCCTCACTCAATGTGCTAGTTATACTATGCAGGCTCTAGCAGAGTTATATGTAATTGATGGACAACATGATAAAGCTTTTGCTCTTTATGCTGATGTAAGTTCCACTTCCACTAATAACAATCGTCACAATGTACTAAAAGTCCACCCCTCTAAAGAGGGGTGTGGTTCTGTGTTTTAACTTCGATTTTTTTTTCTGTGATGTTTTCAGCTTATGAAACCGGATCTATTTGACTTCATTGAAAAGCATAATTTGCATGATGCTGTTCGTGAAAAGGTATGGTTTCATGCTGGACTGGCTGAAGTTATTAACAGGGTCATACTTTGGGAGTTTTTTTTTTCTTTGAGAGTGATGTAATTCAGGTCAACTCGAATTAATTTGGAGTGCATAGTCCAATTCTTTTTCTGTTGGTATTAACTATCTTCTTCAGTAGTAGCACAGTTACCATTTCACCCACCCCAACCCCCTTTTGTGGGGGGTATATTTGGCCTCATTTGGTAAATCAGCACTAATGCCTCAACTTATCAGTGTTAATTCCCTTGACATGGATTGATAGGTGGTCCAACTAATGATGATCGACTGCAAGCGTGCGGTGCTATTATTAATCCAGCAGCGTGATTTGATTCCACCATCGGAAGTGCTCTTACAGCTTATTGCTGCAAGGGATAAGTGTGATTACCGATACTTTTTGTATCTCTATCTTCATTCACTATTTGAGGTGAATCCCCATGCTGGAAAGGATTACCATGACATGCAGGTTTGTATAAATTGACTTTAGAAGTGTTGACTCGAAACCTGAATACCTCTTGAGGTAAAATTCACAAACGAGAATATATCTTTTCTTGTTCTAGTTAGGACTATTTTCTGCTTAATGTTGCCTGACAGTAGAGATGGTGTCTTTGCAATAACTTTTAGGTGGGCATATTCTATAAATACTACTTGACATATTTGTTATCTTAAACTTTAATACTATAGTTTAGAATAACTTCACAACCCGGGAACCTCAAGCCATTTAAAAACTTTAAATTGTTTAATCATTCCAAATATGGTAATTTAGCAATTTGGATTGATTAAATCAATAAAAACATAACTGCTAGTTTTGATATCATTCTTCCAGAGTAGCTTCTTTATCAATATTTATACAAGCCTTAAGTAGCTCATGCAGAAGCTATGTTATGGTTACCTACTCACATTAGTAGTTTAATAATGAAGCAATTGTCTACCAGTGTTCTGTACTCTGTCTGATTTTGAATTGCATTCTCATCCCATACCACAAAAGATAAGATCCAACCACATTTTACATTAACATTCCAGCAGTTAGATTTCCTGACCTTTTGGTTGACTTAAATATTTCTAAGACTGCAACTAATGAGGGCTAAAAACAAACCAGCTGTGCTTTATGAGCTTATAAGAGAGAACATTTAACTGTAAATTCCAAGAAAATATGATGCTGGGAAAGACGACACAAGTTCTTTACTGTGTCTTTCCTTCCTTTTTATTCACATATTCTCTAATTATATGCATTTAATCATGGTGTGGATGCCCCAACACCATTTTAAAATTTGAAATCCCTTTATGGTCTTTCCTATATTGTCTATTTTTTGACAGTTTCTGTATGACTCTCATAGGTTGAGCTGTATGCTGACTATGATCCTAAGATGCTGCTTACCTTTCTTAGAAGCAGTCAGCATTATACATTGGAGAAGGTTTGTGAAGATGAATGGCTGAAAATCTCAATCTGTGCTTGGTTGGTCTTTCTTATTTTATTTATACACATATTCACCTTGTTACAGAAAAAATTTGTCAGGCTTATGAAATATGTGTGAAGAAAGATTTGCTGAAAGAGCAAGTTTTCATCCTTGGAAGAATGGGGAATGCAAAGCGAGCGCTTGCTGTTATCATCAATAGGTTAGGAGATATAGAAGAGGTACTTGAACCTAATTTTATGATTTTCATCTTACTTCCAAATTTGGTGATGAGACAAGCTCCATAACTAAATACATGCAGGCTATAGAATTTGTAAGCATGCAACAAGATGATGAACTCTGGGAAGAACTGATAAAGCAAAGTTTTCATAAGCCTGAAATGGTATAGTTCATCACTTTCTTTTTCTCCTGTTAGCTTTGCGAAGAGGGATAAAACAGACCCTTCTCTTTTATGTTTGGATTAAGTTTCCTTTTCTATATTTCACCTTATTTTTCACAGGTTGGTGTATTGTTAGAGCATACTGTAGGGAATCTTGATCCCCTTTACATTGTCAATATGTTGCCCAATGACCTGGAGATACCTCGGTAAGTCGGTTAGAAAACTTGCTCTTCTGTTCTAATCTGGAAATTGGTCGTTGCTTTCTATAAAATTACATGCAATTCATCTTTGTACTTGTATGACATAAATGAGTTGCACGCTAGGATATTCTGCAATTCCTAGTGCTATATGTTGATATGGATTTCATTTATAGCTTACTACCTGAATGTAATTGTAATATTGCTCTCCTTTGCAGTCTGAGGGATCGTCTGGTCAAGATTGTGACAGACTACAGGACAGAGACTTCCCTAAGACATGGGTGCAATGATATACTCAAGGTACATTATTTTATTTACATACCTTCCATGGTATCTGCTGGAAGCTTCGCTTATCTTTGAAGTCGCACAAGGGAAGCTCTTTGACAATTTGGGTTTACTTCCAGGCTGATTGCATGAATTTGTTGGTCAAATATTACAAAGAAGCAAAGCGCGGTGTTTGCTTGAGTGATGAAGTAGATGATGCATCTTCCCGCAGGGGTGAGAAGGGTGCTTCACATCTGGGAGAGAGAACAATGAGTGTGAAATCCATGGAGGTTAAATCTAAAACCAGGGGAGGTGGAAGGTGCTGTATATGCTTTGATCCATTTTCCATACTGAATGTATCAATCATTGCATTTTTTTGTTGTCATGCCTATCACACAACATGTCTTATGGAGTCCACCATTTCCATTGGTGGCAATAAAGAGGTAGGAGTCGCTGCCCAGAGGACTGCAGCGTATGAGGAATATGATAATGGTGTTAACGATGACTATGAGGACGAGGATGAGAAAGAGGATGCTTCTTCAGGTGCCCCACGAATGTGTTGTATTTTGTGCACTACAGCCGCAGGTTAAAAATCTGCTAATTTTGTCCCTGTACCATAGTTGTGCGTGGTGTATGCATATATGATGAGATTAGACACTAGCAGCTTCTTGTTCTCTGTCTGTAGCCTAAGTAATCTGTAGTATATTTATTGTTGAGTTCCTTTCACTACTCAATTCCCTAAGATAGTAGCGCGCGGGAATAAATGCGGTCGCCCAGATTTCCTGTACTAGTGTTTTTGTGTGTGG
This sequence comes from Solanum ossicruentum, assembly GCA_025774065.1. Classification (NCBI taxonomy): domain Eukaryota; kingdom Viridiplantae; phylum Streptophyta; class Magnoliopsida; order Solanales; family Solanaceae; genus Solanum; species Solanum ossicruentum. Next base: position 22,187,999 of record JAOTQR010000092.1, on the reverse strand, counting down.
AAATTGACTGGTGTTCGACGTATTACTGCCAATAAACGTTCCTTTCTCTTTTGTGAATTTCTTTTGACATTTATTGTCTGACAAGTTAATGAAGGAAGCTTTGTTCATGAGGAAGCATTTAAAAGCAACAGCACTCAGATCATTGACAGTAGAAAGTTATAAAGGCATCAGTTGGCTGACTGTAAAAGAAGATTTGCAAAAAACTGTTGGAGGTGCTGGTAAATGAAGTCATGCACCATGAGCATCCAGTTTTTTGTCGATTTGGTCTTTCAAAAGACTACACTAACATAAAATCTAGCTAGAGCGTCTATTAACAGCATCCAATAAGCCTATCCTAAACTCAATTTTAACGAAACAGACCTGATAGCAACTCTTATTCTAAACAGTGTATATGCCTTCATAGTCTAGGGAGAATTAGGTTTGCAGTATAGTAGTCAAGAATCCCTTGAATTCCTTTTGGTAGGTTACTAGGAAGTTTACCATGGAGAGTAGCATAAAAACATTATCACAAGTCTTTACAAAAAGGCCCTCCTTTACTGACAAGTTTTAAGGACAAAACAAGCCAAGCCAACAGTACTCTTCGAGGACTTATTGAAGGAGGGAGAAAACCCATCACTCGACGAGTAAGAAGGATCTATTACAAAATGAACACTAGGAAAGGAATATAGTGACTTGCCTTTGCCAAAAGCCCCCACTATATTGACTAGTTTTGGGGACCGTAAACAAGCCCAGATGGAGCAAATTTGTCACTGGACGAGTAAGAAAAAGTCAGGACAATCTGAGATGATAAGCGACTTGACTATTTGAAGCCCTTTAGCAACATAGACATCAGAAAAATACCGAAGAGTATGACACAGAGATAGTAAAAACCGTAGGTAATATACGAGAGAAACTTAGAAAGCATAGGTAATATACTTGAAATCAAGTAAAAATATATATAATATAACTGTTACTTCTGCTGCGACCATAAATGTTTCGGAACACAGCATGCAGTTGCAAAACCCAGAAAAAAAAAAAGGACCGAGTTTAATTTTAACTTTTTGCACATGCAATATGCTGTATATAAAGAAATCGAAAAGACATTCCTACTCAATTCGGTGATCTAAGAACAGTGAATTGTTCAGCAGTAAAACATAACATTCGTCACATTGGCATGAACGTTAGGAAGAGGCCTAATTTGTGCCGCGTGCTGCTCCCTGGTTGCCTCCCCTCCATCACCTCCACTAGATGATCTTAAATCTGCATCATCCTCGATGTAATAGCGTGCACGAAAGGCAGCTAGATGTGCATAGTAGGCAGGTGGCACTGCATAAACAACACCATGTTAATTAATTCAAGAAACAGAAACACTGGAGAGAACTCAATAACTGTAAAAAAGACAGATTTTCAAAACCACCAAGCAGACAAAACTAACCCAATGAAACTGAACGTGTACACCTCGCATACCTGTACGATGATAAAATGTGCATTATATGATACATGAAATTCGAAATATAAAAATAAAAAGATATACTTCTTCCAAGTAAATTAAGCTCAAGAGATTTTACGTGTAGCACAGCTGGTTTGTTAAACTCTGAATGGCATCTGCGGTGAATCCGTTCTCATCAAATAGTACATGGTAATGTGCGGGACGACTGGTACCCTAATGAATACAAACAGAGACCATGAAGAATCGCACAACTGTAAATGAGCTTAATTTAACAAAAGTACCTTGATCCCAGCATGGCTACACAGGTAAAAATCAAATTCGGTTGGGTGGCAAATCTTGGTATCTATCACAGTACCTATTTTGTCAAAATAAATAGCAGTTATTATATCTTATTCATCAATGTACTCATGCAGAGAAATATGCTTGAATGCTTCTATGAGATATTTGGGAGAGAGAAAAACCAAAACCTGGCAAAATGTTTCCACTCTTGTCTGTCGTATGACGATTAAAATGAGGGGCAGGGAATATACGTGTATGATGTCGCTTCTGCACTACCACAAAGGTAACTCGTGGCAAATAACCTTCTTCCAGAGCAGTGCATGCCTAAAGAAAGGTCCATTAGGCTTGTAACAAAGACCAAATTGGGACTTGTGATGTAATCCATACCATCTCAGATGTGTATTCCATTATCAGTACACCAGTTAATATGCGACATAAATTTGAGGCTTCATATAGTCATCTATCAAATTGGTCTAATTTTCACATCAAGACAGATAAAGATAGAAGATAAAAGAAATACCATCCTGCAAAATGGAAATACAGAAAGCACTACGCCTTGGTACAGGACAACAGAAAGGATTGTATACCTTGCGGATTGCATCCATTTCTTCCAATAAAACCTGATTGAATTGTCCTTCGCTGACTCCATCTCTGTCATTTTACAGTGATTGATAGGCCAATGTGGAAAAAGGAGCACAAAATCACTAACATGACCAAATGAAACAAAAATTGACCTATAGAAGATTATTCTAGCAGGCTTAAGTCTTGTCAATCTTCGAAATGCTTTCAGTAAGTCCCTGAAAAAGAATTAATTTGTAAGACCAGAAGAACTTTAGTATGGAAGGCACAATGACGGAACAAAATTAAGGACTTCTACATTATCATTCCACCGCGAACAAGCCCTTTTGTAGGGTCTTCTTTCTCTGTGTACAAGTCCATAATGATCTCTTTCCTGTGGGGCTGTGCAGAAACAATGCCCCTATATTTAGTAACTTCAGGCCAATCCATTGATGCAACCACCTGTCAACGAGAACTCACCAGTTCATTTTAGTTGAGCATGGAAGAGTCTTTATCTTTCAATAGCAAATTTCAAAATAAGAGATGTGAAGTAAAATATTGAGTATACAGCTGCTATTGAGGGACTAGAATCTTCTCCCGGTTGAGGATGTGTCACATCAGCACCAAACACGATTGTGGGGTAATCAGTGAGGTAAGGTATTCTTCTATTAACTGCCTGCTCCAAAACAGAGTTTGTTCCACCCACCTGAAGCAAACATGCACGCCAAAAAATAAGAAGACAAAACTCTTTTGGGAACTCTTTAAACAGCTTTGAATCACTAGGCATGACAGACCTTGACATTTATCTTTAGAGCAAGGTTTTCGAGGTATTGTTTATTAGGTGCACTACAATTCTTTGGATGGCAACATTGGGAAACAATTCCCAGATCAGTTTCACACACGCGCTTGATTGTTCCTGAAAAAATGAGACATCATCCAAACTAAATCAGTATTCAACTACTTTATTTTCGTGGTGCTATGTTCTTCCTTTGGTTAGTCAGTAAATCAACAATCTGGTATCACTCACCATAATATCCAGAAACCTCAGGAACAATAACAATTAACAGCTGAAGATAATTCACTCGATACCCCCCCTTATCTATCTTTTGCATAGATTCTCTATGGATATCACGAAGAGTTCTCTCAATCTGCCCAGCATGAGCTCTGCGAAACTCCACCAGAGGCGAAGGATTGAATACCTACAACCCAACATAACAAGACAGACCATGTGACTAGATAAACGTGCGCAACTACACAATTATGAAAAGTGAAATATATAGCCTTACCATCCCTTTATCGTGGCACATGGAGATCAGGTGCGAGCAGAACTGCGCTGGTTCAGGCCGTCCAAAACTAACACATGTCCATGTATCTACAGTGGCACCATTGAACAATTTCTATTAAAAAAACAAAGAATTAGATTGAGCCTCATATACTGGCAACAAATAATGTCACTGATTACAAAGTTCAGGTTAGTTTAACTAATCAATATGACAGCAGTTTTTGACAAAAAATGAGAGAGATGCACAAGTCAGTTTAAGTTCTCGACCACACTGGAAAATAAACACCCACAAGATTCATAAAGTAATTTAGGAACTAACAAAAAGCATCCTATTAGCTTGAAAATAATAAGAACAAGAAGCCCTAGAATAATATCGGGAATAAGCAATCATTTTCAAGTAAACTACATTTCATATGAATCCAAAATAATTCAAAGAGGATAAGTGGCTATTGAAATACCTTATTAATCATATTCCATTGACCAACCCTGGGATCCACTCGAGATTCTTTACCAGACGCATGATACTGTAGCTGCAAGACCATTAACGATGCAGAAGGTAGAGCTCGCAGAAAATTGAAGAGCATCAAACAAAGCATAGTCAAAGGAAAAATACCATTGGAGGTTGAAGCACCCGTGCTTCAATGGTGGTTAGTTCACTTTGAATTCCAATACCAAAGTCCTTCACCAGGTCTTCATTATTATAATTGTTGGCTTGCACAATCTACAAGACAAAAGAACCATCCACTCAAAAACAAGATGTAAAAAAACATGTGCAACTAATTTTGAGAAGAACAAGACCCATGTTTGATAAATCTGACATGTACTTACATTCTTAATGCTTTGCTCCCTTTCATGAGGTCTCTGACAGGTTGCCCTCAGCATCTCTGTGACCTGCCTGCCATTTAGCATTTTTGTATATCTTTGTCCTTCGACAATTTTGCAAACCTGAAAGAAAACATATCAGAAGAGAAAACTAAAACTAGAACATGCAGAAAGATAACAGCAATAGGAAAGATGGAAAATAAAATTAGAAGGTAAGTAAAGAGTGAGTAACCTCCATAGGCAGATAAACAGGCTTTGAATTGTTGCCAGACTGAATTGCAGGCAACATAGGATAATGGAGTTTCTTATTGTACTTAACTTGGAAGTAATCAGCAACAGATGTCATTGCCTCGGTGCCATCACAAGAAAACCTTAAAATCAATTTGAGATTGTCAAAATAATTAATCATTCCCAGGAGAATATATAGTAACAAAAGAATACAATTGTAACAATAAACACAACGAAAATGGAACTAATTAACAAGGCAACAATCGTATAAGAAAAATTCTTTTCAATCCAATCCTATGAAATATAAATTAAAAGAATACATTATAAAAAACATAAAGACAGATCAATTTGTGACGGTATATTAGGTCAACCATAAAGTTTTTGTTTGCTTAAGAGCTTCGTAATGTTAAAAGTTAACTCCGTACCCATAAAATTACCAGAATAACATCAAGAACAAGATTATGAAGCTATAGCCTAATGGTCTCTTATTAAGTCACAGTCCCTAAATTAGTTACATACATCAGTTCGCTCACTGGTCGAGGAGACAACCCCGAGATCCTGTAGCGTCTAATACCACCTTGATGCGTAGTCTCTACCTTAACACCTTTCAGAACCTTTTTGACCTGAAAAAATAGTGAAAAGAATTGATCATTTAAAACATTTTTCAGATAAGTAGAATAAACATCTAAAAGAGCATGTTCATACTGAGCAAGCAAAGGGCATCTAGAACAGTATCATCCTACAAGTCTTCAATCTTTTTACCAACATATTTCAGGGGCTTCAAATTGTCGCAAAGCATAAACAGAGAGCATAGACAACAGACACAGTCACACAGATAAGCAATTCTCAAGTACCTTCAATCGGTCCTGATCAGATATCCACCTGTTAGGATCCCTGAGATTCAAGTACCTAAAAACGTATTCAGAGACTAAAATGGACTCATAGAATGCTCTTGCTGACATATCTGCAAGCATAGTAGCAGGAGAAGAAACATGTTAAAGAAAGTAATCCAGTTGGAGTCTTAAAGAAGCCAAAAAAATAAAAAAAGACACCAAACACAAAATGTAAAATCCCTGTCCCGGACTTCTGTCCGGGTTCATACCAATATTGAGAGAAAGGCCCATCTGAGTTGGTCGAAGACTCTGGTAATACCCTTTCCAGTATTCCAACCCAGCAGTAAGCGAGGCAGCATCTCCTCCCAACGAACGGCCAAAAAACGACCTCCCCACTACTTCATAACTGCAGTTATAAGAGTTTGAGGTGCCCTAATTATCAGACAAATAGAAAGGGGAAAAAAGAAGACAAACAGAGAGGAACCTACTCTGCTGCTGGAGTTGTCCGCAGCACCACATCCAAAGCTTGTATAGTTTCTTGCGGGGCATCTGACTGCCTACTTCGCAAGAACTCTTTCAAATGGTGGATATCTGCTTTGGCAGCAAATTTAATGGAGACCTTGAACTCCCTTTCCCTCCTGAAAGAAAAAACAGTGCTACACAGTCCATAAAGGAAACAATATAAACAAATAAAAACAATACCACAGTAAATCATGAACAAAACATTACTCTACAGCTCAAGCTATGGAATTCTAATGAGCTTGAAACTGAAAGTATTTTCATGGGCTTGAGCAATTTGCAAACAGACGAATTGATGTGCTTGGGAATTTTCAAACACTAGTAGTAAACTTACCTTGCTCCACCACTATCATCAGCAAAGTTGATAACAAATTCCTTGGAGGTGAATGGGAGCGCACCAGCAGTGTAAACACTTTTTCCACCATCATATGCTAATCTCCGTTCACCCAAGTGTGAACATCTATAGTCATCAACTAGCTGTTTGATAATCTTTCTGCACACTTTCTTTGACCGAACCTCGGGAGAGATTGTAACCTGGAAACTCAAAATTTAAAGTGAATAATAAAGGAGAACTTGATCAGTACTGTAACAAACTCGAGCTGCGACCCATCATTACAAACATCAAAAGCAATTACTACTACAACTAAAAAATCAGCATTGTTATAACAAAACTAAAATTTTACAACTTAAATTTCAGTCAAATTTGATGTTTTACTAACTTCTAGGTGGTTATAGAAATTAAAAATAAAAACTTAAACTTTCATTGAGTTAGAAACAGCTGCTCCTAATTAGTACTCCCTCTAGTCCAAAATATAAATGGATTTTTGGAGCACCACCACACTTCTTAAAAAAAAAAGTTGGTTAATGGCATTAGTTAGCGGGCAAATTGTTGATATAACATTTTTGCTACTTCAAAAATACTTCTTAAAGCTAGATATAATTGAATAACCCATTAAAGAGAAGGGTAATATTGAGAAAAAAGTAATACTATGAAATAATTCATTCATTTTATATTGTTTATTGATAATATTATTAAAAAGAATGTAATTTTGAAAAAAGAAACTATTAATATGAAAAACTCATTAATTCTGGATCATAGAAATGTCCCAAAAATTCATTCATTTTGAATAGGAGGATAATACTAAAATAAACATTACACATATGTGTATAGGCATTTGTATATGCATAATGCACACAATACAAATAAATAAACAGACGAAGACACTTGGGCACTAAATACCCCCACATCACACATCATCATATATACATATTTACAGTTGATTCCGGTATATAATATACACAAAAAAAAGGATACGTACATATACAGATAAATATATACAGATGATAAAGATATATAACATATACATGTACATAGATAAAGATGATTCAAATATAGAACATATATAACACACACAACATACCCAGTGATAGATGTACATATATATACACATAAAAAAGCATATCTATATATACATATATAATGATGATTCAGGTATTTAACATATACATATACATTACAAAAAACAGAAACATCATATATATATACACACACAGATGATTCAGGTATATATATAAATTAAAAAGATATGTAGTAAGAATGACAGAGACGGCTACACAACACATCAAATGGGTATACATTAGAGAGGAGAAACACACATCACACGAGAAAAATCACTAATTAATTTCATCAAATGGTGTTTACTTACGTCATAGTGATGTACATCTCGATCAGCAACCTCAACGAGAAAGTGGTTCGCCTTCACAAGGCACTTCTGCCCCCACGATCCGTAATCCGGTCTCAGCGGAACCCCAATGTTTTTAGATGATGCCGGCAGCGGTTTTGGGGGCTGTACTGAAGTCGACGGTCCCGCTTGATGCACAGGAATGGCCGCAACAGGAAGCTGTGCCGCCGCTGGCCGCTGTTGCACGGGCTGAGACCTAATAGGAGGATTTGCAGATGAGGAAGGTTGAAGCGAAAGCTTCTGTTCAACCTCCCGAGTCATCGATGAAACCGCCATTGACGGTTGTTGAGGGTAATACATCGGCGGAGCATTATAACTCGGTGATCCACCACTGTAAAAGTCTCCTCGACCACGACCACCGGAAGGCGACGGCCAACCTCTGCCACGACCACCGGGAGGAGATGCTCGGCCGCGACCGCCGTAAGGAGGTGTTCTACCACCACCGCCTCCACCAGCAGCGGCACCACCTCGACGTCCTCGTCCACGTTCCGACATTGTTAACGAGAGAGCAAAAAAGGGTAAGAAGGGCAGTTGATTTTGAGAGTGATGAAAAGTGACAGCGGAAGAAGTGGGGAAGACCTCTCTTATATAGGAGGAACGAGGGAAGTATTTACCTCAAAGTCCTCGATAACAACGATAATTATTTGCAGGTACACGCAGTAATTTTCTTCTCCCTCTCTTTACAAGGGGTTGTTTGGAAGAAGAGATAATTGATCATAATTTATGGTAAAATGATCCATAAAGGATATTATGGATGTTAATTAGTTCTAAATTATTTATGATTGGCTGTTTCTGGAAAAAGTTTTATGATCAAATATTTTATTCTGTGTCTAGTTAAGAATGTAAGTCAGTTTCAAAATTATTTTTCTCAAATTGTATTAAAATCATGTGATAGATTATTTTGTATAAATGGTGGAATAACTTTATTTATCTCATCCAGATAATTTTTAAAAATTTTAATTGATTGAACTGTCATGAAAATGTAAAAATTGGCAACATTTTTCATTCAGACATATTTATAAGACCTTTAGCATTTAAACACCTACAATAAAATTCACACTGTGTTATTGTAACATGTTATCGACTAGATTAAATACATAAAGAATGTGTATACATTCATCACGACACGTCAATACGACACATCAAAATAACACGTCAAAATAACACGTCAACATGCATGCCAAACAATGAATTAAATATGACACAGAAAAACGTATTAGAATCTAATTCTGTCATTTTGATCTTTTTTGCTAACTCAAATAAACGTACGTCAAAATAAGAAATTAATTGTAACACAAAAAAAATATGAGAATCCAATTGTGTCATTTTGATCTTTTCTGCTGACTCAAACAAATGTGTAAAAAAATTGTGTAGCACGCTCAATAGTGACACAACGAATCAAAGGAAAGTATGTCGATAATTAAAATGAATTATGAGATTAAAGAGAAAAGAAAATGATATTTTCAAAAAATAAAGAAAAAGTTAAAAATCTAAACCCTACCTACCCGATAAATTTCACATACTTCTTGCCAGAAAATCAATAACTTTGATCGATTTGGGGATGCGGGTGGGGGCAAATTTCATGAAACTTTTGTTTGAAAAATCAAATCAATAGTCCTATAAAATGTGATTTAGATAGAAGAAAACATATACAAAAGTAAAAAGATTATTTTTGATAGATCTTAACTTTAAAAAAATAGATTTAAAATAATTCACAAAAGGAAGAAAAACAAAGATACAAAAAAATAATAAAATCAAAACTATAGCGAAAAGATATAATAATCTGAGTATAAGGAATCAATTATTAAAAGAGAGTGAATAAAGAAGAACAAACCAAAGAAGAAGAAAGTCGACTTCTCTTATTCTACGATAATCCAAGCTGCAGCAGCATCTCACGAACATAGCCAAACCCTATTATGTGTGCTTAAATAGTACTCTCTCTGTTTAAAACAGAATACCGTACTTTCTATTTTAGTATATTTAAAAACTATTATTATTTTTTTGCAACATTTTATTTCAATTATTCGTGTGGCATGTTTAAGACCACATGATTAAAGGATATTTTGATACATTTGACACAATTTTAATTTATAACCATAAAATCAAAAAGTCATTTTATTTAAATTTCGTTCAAAGTCAAACTAGATTGTTATTTTTAAAATGGAAGGAGTATAAATTTCAATTAAAATATCTATGCTTTGCTATTGCTCCTGTGTAGGGGTGGAGTGGTTGTATGTCTTTTTTCAACCTACTCAAGTCTAACCTCTTTGGATCCCTTAGAGGCTGTTTTTTTAAGAATATTTGTCTATTTTAAAAATACGATTTTATACTCAAATTCTAAAAATTATTTAAAATACTCATAAGTTTGTATTATCGTTGTATAAGACCATGTTTCATTAAAAAAATAATCTTATAATATAATTGATAATAATTAACAATAAAAAATTAACAATATGAGCAAGATTAATAAATTATCCGTATACTCAAACTTGTCATTGATTTATTTGGAATTACAATTTTATAAGACCACGTTTCATTAAAAAAAACTCATAATATAATTGACAATAATTAACAACAAAAAAATTAACAATATGAGCAAGATTAATAAATTATTCGTATACTCAAACTTGTCATTGATTTATTTGGAATTACAATCTAATAACATCAAAAGTTGTTCTTTTTTCTCAATATTGTCATTCAAATTATAAGTCAATTTTTTTCAAAGAAGGTAGATAAATATTAATTCTAATAAATAAATAATAAGTATTTTCTATAAGTTATAAAAACTTGAGATAATTTTTAAATATTTAAAATTTTCGAACACTATTTCATGTTCCTAAAACACTACTACTTTATAGAACTTGGGAACTTAAAATAATTGCCAAATATATTTACCAAGTTATACAGCAAAATTCAATTTTTTAAAAATATTTCCCAGAAGCTTTTGGGATCAAACAGCACCTAAGATAGGAGTATTATTTTTTGAGATCAACATATGCTGCATGCTGTAGCAAGTATGAATTGACAATTAAAAATCATATATTAAGTGTTTTTTTACTATAATTATAATTACTAACTATATTGATAAATGTAGTCCAATATATGAATTAAAATTATATTTTTTAGACCCTGATCATTTTTATTTATAGGACCTATTTGATAGGCAATATTAATTAAAATAGTTCTTGGATTAAAAGTTAGTTCATCAAATATATTGTTTGATTATTTTATTTAGCTTAATTCATGAATTACTTATACATCATATGAAGTTTTATTTTATCATTAGAAAATGGAGGGATAACTAATTCAAGGTTTGACAAACCTTGAATAAGACTCCTAAATGACTAAATTATCCCCCAAACTTTTTTCTCTAAATTTATTTTGTAAGTTTATTTCCTTTTTATTTATATTGAAATGGTTGTAAATGTTCGGTTAAATTCTCTAAATTCATGTTGTGTAATCTAATGGTTTCATAGATAAATTTTTTTGCTCCATTTTTTTAAGGAAAAAGGCTCATAAATACTTCTAATCTATAGAAAAAGTATTATAAATATCTCTGTTTTATCTTTGGGTCTAAAAATACCCTAAGGTTTATTTTTTGATTCAAACATATCCCACAACTTAACAAAAATAGTCAAGTCAACTTTAATTCTTTAAAAAGTCATGTGACATTTTCTAATTGATCAATGGTCATACATATTCATAATAATTCAAACCAATTTTCCAATTGATCTTCCTAATATTTATTTAATTTTAAAATATAAATTTAAAACATAGTTTTTGTAAAATATA
>JAOTQR010000092.1:22138581-22153580 GCA_025774065.1 Solanum ossicruentum | reverse complement strand
TGCGCTTCTTCTACTAGTTTCTGTTGCCAATTTTAATACCGTAGCATTTTTTCCCTCAACGTCTAACTAGCCAATTGTAGGACCATTTTTGCATATACTTATAAAACCCCAACTCATGCCTCTACCATAACACGAGCTTAATTATCCATTCTTTTCTCTCTATCTACTTAGCCAAACATCAAAGAATTAGAGAACCATGAAGGTCAAAATAGAAAGTTCAAAAATCATTAAGCCTTTCTATGAAAACAACGTTATTCCTCCTCCTAAAACCTCTATTCCCCTTAGTGTCTTTGATAAGGTCACTTATGAAGCCCAAATTGCTGTTATCTATGCCTATCGCCCTCCCACCCCACCAAACGCCACCATTCAATTGGGGCTTCAAAAGGCGCTAGCGATTTATAGGGAGTGGGCAGGGCGATTAGGTAAAGACGAAGATGAAAATCCAGTAATTTTGCTCAACGATGAGGGTGTTCGATTCGTTGAGGCATCAGCCAATAGCACCCTTGATAAACTAATGCCCTTTAAGCCTTCGGCTTCTTTACTTAACCTTCATCCTAGCTTGAATAATGTGGTCGAATTGGTGCAAGTTCAAGTCACGAGATTCACTTGTGGCTCCTTGGTGGTTGGTTTCACCGCGCACCATACTGTGGCAGATGGCCATTCCACTAGCAACTTTTTAGTTGCATGGGGTCAAGCCTGTCGAGGGCTTGACATTAATCCACTTCCTTTACATGATCGTACAATTTTCCACCCTCGAAACCCTCCTCTCATTGAGTATGAGCATAAAGGGGCGGAGTTTATGTCAAAATTAGTCAAAAAGGAAAATTCCGTCAATGAAAATACTCATGATGTAACGGAAGATGTTGTGGTGCACAAAGTCCATTTCACCGTAGAGTTTCTAGCAAAACTCAAGGCGAAAGCGTCTTCCCTGAACCACAACAATAACAATAATAATAAACCTTATAGCACATTCGAGAGCCTTGTTGCACATTTATGGAGGGCCATCACTAAAGCTCGAGGACTAAGTGGCTTCGAGACCACTCATATAAGAATCTCAGTCAATGGTAGAACGAGGTTGAACCCCAGAGTACCTAATGAATACTTTGGTAACTTAGTACTTTGGGCATTCCCAACATCAAAAGTGAAGGACCTTCTAAGAGAACCTCTTCCTTATGCAACGAAGCTCATTCATGACGCGGTTATAAAAGTAAACAACAACTATTTCAGATCGTTCATCGACTTTGCTAATCACAAATTAGAAGAAGATCTCATCCCAACAGCAGACATGAACAAGCACATATTATGTCCTAATCTCGAAGTTGATAGTTGGTTAAGGTTTCCATTCTACGACTTAGATTTTGGAACGGGATGTCCGTACATGTTCATGCCTTCATATTTCCCAACAGAAGGTATGATGTTTCTTCTACCATCATTCATTGGAGATGGAAGCATTGATGTTTTCATTCCTTTGTTTCAAGACAACTTGCCCACGTTCAAGAAAATAATCTATTCTTTGGACTTGCTGGAGAATTAATTACCAACTACTAGAACATCACTTCAATGATATCAACATCACTTCAATGATATCAATCCTCAACTATGTGAAAATATGAGAATTCATTTTCAAATTCCATTTTATGTTTTAAAATTTTAATTTACTTCCTCCTCATTGCTAAGTGCAAGGGAGGATGGGTATTATATATCTATATGTATTGTATCTATAAAATTGTCAATGACTTTCTACTCTAGTTATTTTTTCATATCTAATATTTTCTGTTTTTGGGGCTAAATTTTTTGAGTTGAGGGTCTTTCAAAAACATCCTCTGTATCTCTATGAGTTAGTAATGAAATCTGCATTACCCTTCCTAGACCCCGACTTATGAAATTTTACTGAATATATTATTGTTGCGATGTATGTTGCTGAATAATTGAAGAGATCGTATATTTTATATTATCTCTAGCTATCCAGCTTTCTTCCAATGAATTTAATCTTTATGCAACAATAACAACTTAAAACTAAGCGTGGAGCCTTGAGGCAAATTTTGAACCACCTAAATTACTTAATCAATTTCTAGTCTTGTGTTTAAGGAATATATATATATAAAAAGAGAAATCATATATATGTATACAATGTAACTTTTTAGCGAGGGGATTTGGGAGAACACTCATGCGGCTCATTAGATCCACCCTTGAGTAGAAAAGTTATTTTTGACATATCAAAGAGAAGACAAGTAATAGTTCATTTTTGTTTCAAACGTCTTTATTATACCAACATGATTGCAATGGAGCCATAATAATCATTCGTTTATCTGATTTCAATTGCAAGAGTATTCCGAATATGGAGTGTTGTTGTTAGGGGAACACTTTACCTCTCAGTTTGAAACTTTTTGACATAAATTTAAATTTAATAAGAATCTATAATAGATATTAAATATTGAGAGAGAAAAAAAACCAAAGAACAAGTCTGATCTTTACCATATCTCTGATCTTCTTTTTTCTGCCCCTCTAACTACTCTTTTGTCCTTTTATATTATTCAAGTTAAGGAGATAATTGATAGGAGGACTAAATTTTATGATTTGGTAAAAGCTGAAGCTTGTCACGTCTCTGTAATGCATTATAAATTTATAGACCTAACTTGGTGTGGACCGTGTGGTCCTGTTCCACATTATGCTCAGTTTGGCCTTGTTATGAATATTTTTGTCACCTAAAATTATTTAATTGACGTGGTGGAGCTATATTATTACATACGAAATTGACTGAAATAAATAATTTCTATTTAAATATTATATTTATATATGACTTAAACAATTAATGTGAATGTTAGTTATGAAATTTATTTTTCGTATTTTTGAGAAACATGTTCCTAATTATTTAAAAAGTTTTGATCAATTGAATCAGAAAAAAAATTGGTATTCTCTTCATCCATGCCGAATACATCCATAGTACTCTCAAAGTATGTGGTACAATGGATGAAACTGCTCTTTTCTTAACAAGAGATCTGGAGTTCGATCCCTGAGAATGAAAAAATTCTTGATAGGGAGTGATTCGGGAATCCTACGCATTACGAATTTGAATATAGTCGCGCTCCAATATGAGCAACGAACACTTGGCGAAAAAAAAAAGACTACGCCCATAGTAATCTGACATGTTTGTACTACCTCATTTAATCTGCTTTCTTAAAATGAGAAAAATGAATTGTTATCTATTTTCTAGCGAATAATTTCTGCTAGCTGTGGCCAAATTAATATAATGAATACGTCTTTTAAAAATTATTGGTGTCGGTCCATTTTAATTATGGAACATCGCAGTCAAACTATACTGATGAAGAGATTAACTAACTCAAACTATAGATTATTAAAATTGTCAGCTAGCTATTAGCTAATTTCAGACAAAAATAGGCATGGCTTAAATAAGTTATCCTAAATTAAATTTAGTTCCTATCTGTTAATTCGACATTATTAAGTTTTTATAGATGGGAAATTAAGAATTTGGTAAGGTTCTAACTACTTCAAGATGCTCTTCAATAATCTATGTTACATACTCTAATAATTTAGTATACTTGCATTATTTTGTTTCAAAGATTACTGAGATTTGGCTTTAGAATAGTAGGATTTGTTGGGATGTAGTTGGCTAATCACATGCTAATTAGTTCAAATTTCAAGATCTCTAATTGTGTATATTTCTCCTGAAATTTAGGGGAAAATTACTAATGGATAAGCTAAAAATATGTGACACCTCATCTCACACATCATTTTATTTGAATTTTGTTCATAATAATTCATGTGGAGACGAAAAAATATATATTGTTATAAACATATTCTATTTACGATGAATATCTATTTATGTTGATTTCTTTAGGAATTAGGAATCAAGAATCCTACTTAAATACCAATTCAGTTTCACCACGTCAGTTTTTCCGGGTTTCCTTCATTGTAGTAGAGATCTGAAAATCTGAATATTATTCAAGAACAAATAAGAAATCTTCTCTCTTCTCCCCTGCTTTATTCTTTGTATTATTTTATACAGTTTCATAACACGTTATCAGCACGAGACTCTAAAAAAGTAAAAGTGAAGGGTAAGTTTCAAGATTGAGGTATTATTTTTTTTTTTGTTTATTTATTGATATGACTAACCTTTTGAAATTTGAGTTCTTTGCCTTCATAATTTGGGTAAGAACTACCTTTCATGGGTGTTGGATGCTAGATGTCTTGGACACATCATTTAAGAAGAAAATAAAGTATCAAAATAAGACTGTGCTAAAGCGATGATATTCTTGCATCATCGTGTTAATGAAATTTAAAAATATGAATATCTCACAGTGAAGGTAATTAGATAGGACGTGGTGCATCTTGAACTTCCCGATGATATGACCTTAATTAGACTATAAGGGATTTAGAGATCATATATTAGGATAAAATATTAGTCTGTAGCTGAGCCTTCTCTCTCGATTTTCTATGAAATAAACTCGATGATCAAATATCTTTGTATTTCGATTCTCCCATTATTTTATTATTTTTGCGTATGATCAAAGGTGTACCTTATCTGATAACAAACATTACATAGAAAATTTTAATTTAATTATGAACTTATGAAAAGATAAATAATTCACTAAAAAATTAATTTTGATAAATTATTTATTTATAAAGGTCATATATATCATGTAAATTAGAATTTTCCTTAGTGATTATAGTATTTTCTTGATTCAAATAAGGAAGATGTAGAAGTCTATAAAATAAGGAAGATTTAGGAGTTTTTCCGCAGAAGTCCTTATTTTATTATTTATTTTCATATATTTTTAAAGTTAATATTATAAATATAATTAAATAAGAATTTTAAAAAAATAGTGAAAATATGATTTTATCTAAAAAAAAATATCTTTTAATGAAGGACAAAAAGTTCAAATAACATTTTTAAGGACATTAACGCTTGTAACATAGTATATAGAATAGATATATATAGATTACTGTTCTTTTTTGAAAATCACTGGTGTCAAATTTGTTAAAATTGCTAGCAAGAAGGGTTTTTCTAGGAGCATATATTTTTATAATAATAGTACAAAGTGGGAAAAAAAATAAAGGAAAGAGAAGCAAAATGTCAGCAGTTTAAAGAGTATAAAAAGGAGCCCCTCAAAAATATGGTATGTTATTACTAGCAGGAAATCGAACCCCCGCAGAAGGCATAAACGCATTAAGACTTACGGGTGCTTGTGTATGAATTATATCAATTTTCACATTTTTTTTTATTTATGTATACGAAATCTTCATCAGTGTCAGCGAATGTTATATGTGGGTTCGTTCCTGATAGTAGCAGAATCAAAATTTTTACTAAGAAGTTCAAATTTGAACAATGAAACACACTAATTAACTAGTCGAAGGGGGTTCGAATAAACCCTCTGAGTATACTAGCTCTGTCACTGGTCCTGGTTCTTTCTTCTATATATGTTGTCAATGCATTTCATTTATTGTTATTACTTTGGTATGCTTCATGTAAGTCAAGGATCTATTGGAGTAATCTCTTTATCTCTACGAGATAAGGTCACTTGTGAAATTATGATGAATATGTTATTATTTTTTATTGTCTTTTTCAAGCATACATATAGGCAATGGCAAAGCCATATACAAGTGAGAAATGATGAGTGCCTTCCATTGAAACATTACATTGAGTAGCTAAGTAAAAATAATTTATGTATATATCATTTTCTATGTGCGCATGCATATATATGTAGACACACACATACACCCTTAAATTCTTTTGAATTTATTTCTTCATATTTGACATTTTTTAGTTAAATTCTAGTTCCCATCACTGCATATAGTTATACCTAACTCTAAAATTTGGCAAAATATGTCATTGACAGAAAATATTTAGCTCGTCTTGCACCTTGGTCTCACAGCAACAAATTAGACAACAACGATCACTAAAATTTCTTCTTTTTTTTTACTTTTCAAATAATATGACATTAAAATTGCATCTTACTCGGTGCTTTGTAGCTGGACAATGGAAAGATCACCTAAGATGGAAAATTCACAACCCAAACACACGCCATCATCGTGCCTTAAAAATCGGCTGTCATACAAAATTAGAAAAAGACTCTAAAATACCTTCGAACTATTGAAATTGGTATAAAAATGTCCCCCATTCATTTGTTAGATCTAATATGCCCTTTTCATCCACCTTTGAGTCCAAAAACACCCTTTTCTTTAATGGAATATTTTTTGGTTCAAAATGGTATTTTTTGACCCAAAGGTGGATGACAAGAGTATTTTAGGCCCCATAATTTATAGCTTAAAACCAGCCCCACACCGCATAGCTCAAAATCCACCCCGCATCCGCTCCTTGTCATCCCTACCCATGAAGGACATTTTTATACCATTTTCAATAATTCAAAGACATTTAGACCCTTTTCTGTACAAAATATATGAAATGCTGTATAAAAATCTTCATTTTTTTTAATTTTGATGCAAAATTCATCTAAAATGTCATATGAATCAATTTCTACTAAAGTTTGTCATCTTAAAAACCCGCCAGCTCCTGTCTTTGACCTGTCCTCATTGGTCTGTCCTCGCGTTCGTGGAGGTTGGCTGGTCAAGAATTTGAAATTCCATATTTCCGCACTTCTTCTTTGTTAAATTGGAAGAAATAGTTTTGTAAATATATGAGTATAATCCAAAATGAACTTTATTTGTTTGGTATAAATGAAACATTCATATAGAAAATAAATATCTTTATGACATTGAAGTTTGTTTCTTACACAGATCTCCACAGGGCACATCACATGCATGAATCATTTACACTTTGCACTATGATTTTTGATTAATAATTAATTATTACTTTTGGGTCCCCCTCATATGATCAATATATATCATGTGAAATTCTATTAATGATAACAACAAGTGAATAGTATTTGTGTGCATTTCTATTATTTTACTTCAAATTGAGTAGTTAACATTTCACTAGTATATATCTCAAATGCTGAACTTCAATAATATTTCATTCATAGTAAAAGATTGTTTATGTCATCTGTTGTAGGTAGTTTTTTGTATGAGTGGTGCTATGAAGCTCAGCCAACGTCTGAATGACGTACAGAAAAAAAAAGTTTAAAACACGTAATGAATTGAGTAGAAGCTATTTTAATTCAAAAGAATATTTAGGAAGATTAAGGTTTCTTTAAAAAAAAAAAACACATATATGAACGATTGGAGATATCATTTGGGAAAAAACACAAAGTAAGTATAATTTAGATACATGTATAAGAAAATGAATTACGACAACAAACCGACACTGCTTACATAAAATCTTATGAATGTTGGTTTGTCTTGTGTAAAATGGCAAATAGACCTAATAGTATTAAAGAGAATTGGATATGTAACAGAAGAAATTGTGATGTTTGACATCTCTTAAACAATCATATACTAGTTAATTAACTAATATATTTATAATTTAAATTAATTACGATTCACGATAAAATTATAATTGTAACTACATCGCCTTTCTTTCACCTCTCCCCTCTTTTATACATATACATACAAAGACAAATCATCAAATAAAAATTATACATATACTATTATATGATAAATATACAAATACAATCGGTCTCTCTTGTCCGTCTCCCTCTCTCAATCTCATTTGTCAGATATATGAATGTATATGTATACCAGTTATAAATATACATATACATATACAATTATATGACAGATATACAAAAACAATTGACTTCTTTCCACTCTCTGCCCTTTTTGCTCGCCTCTCTGCTCCCTCTCACAATCTTGCTTGCCAGATATATAAATCCAAATGTATACAGTTGCATATATATAGTTATTAGACAGATATATATATATATATATATATATATATATATATATATATACAATTCATCTCTCTCCACTCTCCGCCATCTCTCTCTTGCCTCTCGCCTCCCTCTCTCAATCTCGTTCACTTCTCTTCTCTCTTTAACATATAGCCATGAATTGTAATTAGCAAACTACAGTTATGAAGTATAACTAAGATATTTTTAAATTGTTATACATGAAAATTATACGTATGCATAAAGGAACGATTTATACATATGCAATATATGCGGTGTGTGAGTAATGTTAATGAAAAACTATTAATATGAAATGACTTGATGAATAAAGTCGTCATGTGCTTAAAAAAGATATATATTTCAAACAATTTTGCATAAAATGATCTCAATCGGAATAATCAATTCTGTGAATCTCAATTTTTAATTTGAGATGTTGATCTTGATACTATTATAGAGCAAACACTAACTATCCAAATGGTTAGAGATGAAATTGCCAAGGAAAACTAAGCTGGAGGAGGAAATATAGATACATATATAGAAGCAAAATAATTTGGGCAAAATTCCTGTCATGTATGTGTGATATTCCCTACTAAAAGCAATTTACACCACAAAAAAGATAGCCATTTTCCCACCTAATATTCATAGGGTTAAAGAAAAATAATCCAAGAACATGCAAGGAAATTGAGAGGAAAACTATTGAATATCGATAAACAGAAATTGACTTTGTCGATTTGATTCAATTTATAAATTTACCAAATTAATATAATTACTTCATTATTTTTTTAGATAGTTCAATCGAAAGATGTATATTTATAACCAATTATCATGAGTTAAAAGTCATAACACAAAATATGCCTAATGGTTGTACCAAGAAGCAAATATTTGCTACTTTTATACATCTAATAAATAATAAATAAATGGTATATTTTGTCATAAATATTCATATTAATCAATGTATAGTGTCAATCAGCTTCAAAAATAATTCTTTAATGGAACATAAAAATTAAAATGAAATTTCTTTATGCGTAATGAATAAAAAAAAAGCATTTTTAATATAATAAACTCTGAATTTTAAAAAATAAGAACTCATTTAAGTCATTTCCCCCCTCCACTCAAATTAACAAGAAATTAGAAAACCTACTTTATTCTTCCTTAAAAAAAGAAAAATCTTCCTTCCTCTCTCCGTGTATTTCTTCCAGAACCTTCTCATCTATCGCAGCAGGGTTGGCTTCTTCCATTTTCATTGACATCCACTCTAGTATTTGTGTATTCGATCTCTGTGATATTGGATTGGTCGATGGCAGAAGAAGAGGAGAGGAACGGGGGCTATGGAAGTGAGACGAGTGACTATACATCGGAGGATGAAGGAACGGAGGACTACAAACGCGGAGGATACCACGCTGTACGAATTGGAGATACATTCAAACACGGACGATACGTAGTGCAGAGCAAGCTCGGCTGGGGCCATTTCTCAACTGTTTGGCTCGCTTGGGATATCCAAAAATCTGTAAGTTTTACACTCCAATCTGTCAATTTGCCATTAATTCTGCTTAGTTATTTCTGGTAATGTTACTTTGCTCGTTGATCGTTTGGATGTATTGTCGGGAGTTTGTGCTCTTTGTGATTACTTTTTTTTGGGACTTTACATAGTTTGGTGATTGCTGAAAATCTTACTTTAAGCTTAATTAGATTTATATGTTAGTGTACTGACACCAGAGAATCTCCACTTCTGAATAGCTACTAGTTTGTTCTAAAAGATAAAAATGCTGAGTAATGAATGAAATAGGTCCAAATAGAGTCGGATGGATTTAAAGGATTCATATAGGTAATCCTAACTAAATCATTGTAGTTGTTAAGTTGTGTTACACGTCACTTGAAAAGGGGATATTGACAACATTCATGCGCAGATAAGAAACCTCTCATAATTCTTGATTCTAATTTTCAGAGTATGCAACTTCATTGTCCATACTCTGCATCTGTGAGCTAGTGGTATATGATTCTATGAGTTTTAGAGTATGGTTGTGAGAAAAGATGCTTAAATTTTGTTAACTTGTCAGGCTTATGGATTGTTCAGCTAATTGCTGCTTATGTTTTTGTGCGGAAATAGACATATGTAGCTCTGAAAGTCCAAAAGAGTGCTCAGCATTATACTGAAGCGGCAATGGATGAGATTGCAATATTAAAGCAGATTGCTGAGGGAGATCCAAATGATAAGAAGTGTGTTGTGAAGCTATTGGATCACTTTAAGCATTCTGGTCCTAATGGGCAGCATGTCTGTATGGTATTTGAATACTTGGGAGATAATCTTTTGACACTTATCAAGTATTCAGACTACCGAGGGCTCCCTATTCACAAAGTTAAAGAAATATGCTTTCATATTTTAGTGGGTTTGGATTATTTACATCGCAAGCTTTCCATCATACACACAGACTTAAAGCCAGAGAATGTGTTGCTTTTATCAATGATTGATCCAGCTAAAGATCCTACAAAGTCGGGGACTCCTGTCATTCTTCCTTCCAATAAAAGTAAGATTACCTCTGAATCTGGGGCTTCTAGAGATGTGAAGAGTTTAAACAGTGGTCTGACCAAGAACCAGAAAAAGAAAATACGAAAAAAGGCTAAGCGGGTAGCTCAAAAGTTTGCTGACAAGGAAGCTTCTGAGAAGACTGAACCAGATAATAAAACTGCTGGTCCTCAAGACTCTTTTCATGATGACAAACCTGAAGCAAACTCAGTTGAGGAACAAACTTGTATTGAAGCCAGTGATGATGTCTCAATAATGGAAGGGCGCCAAAGAATTCAGAGACATAAACGAGGCAGCCGGTCCGATAGGCAGAAGCTATTGGCTGATGTTGATCTTAAATGCAAATTAGTTGACTTTGGTAATGCATGTTGGACGTACAAACAATTTACAAGTGATATCCAGACAAGACAGTATAGATGTCCGGAAGTTATACTGGGGGCTAAATATTCTACTTCAGCAGATCTTTGGTCCCTTGCTTGCATTTGCTTTGAGCTCACCACAGGTGATGTTCTTTTTGATCCTCACAGTGGTGACAATTATGATAGAGATGAGGTACAACAACTGTACTTTTGATCAATTTACCATTTCCATTCTGACATGCACAAACAATTTCTTTGGTAGGATTTCGGCTAGTGTTTGAATCTGTTTGTAGCTTAAGCTTATTGTCATGTGTATGCTATGAACATGATGTGCCTGTTTGATGGGCTCTAATGTCTTGGAAGCCTATTGGTATATCAAAAGGGCTTTATTTTTGCTTGATGATTCTTGAAACATATGTCAGCAGTGTTGTGGTTTTGGTGAGGTAAAGAAGCAAGCTCACTTAAGCAATTCTTTAAGTTTACTGACAAGATTCAAAGTGAGAAAATGATGAATCTTGGAACTAAAAACATGTTGTTGCATTGAAGAAATGTTACGCACCCACTTTGTTTTGGTAGCGTGCAGGAATCCTTGTTATGATTAAAAAAGTTCATATAGGCTGAGTCCACATCCCCCACCTTTCTTGCATTGGTAGCTAAGGGAATGTTTTTTGCTGTCCATCTTATAGGGAGAAAGAGGGAAGATCACTCAAACAGCTAGATTTTTGGGTCCCATTGACTAGTTTAGGTCTTTATACACTTGCAATGATATTTCATAGATATTGACTTAACCTCGCAAACGAAATGTCTTGGGAACCCCCAAAAAGATCATAGTCTTTAAAGATCATCAGATGAACTCTAGAACCATGTTACAGCATTTTAGAGCATAAACCTGTCCTCATTGTTAAAGATTGAAGGGAGTTTATAATTTCCTTGATGAAAGACAGTAGTCTTCTTTTGATAAACAAAAGTATTCATTAATCCTACTGTTCACTTAGAAATGGCTGAATGTTGAAAGCAAGAATTCTTTCCAGTGGCCCTAGCTTGCCAAGTCTTTCTGATAAACAATTTTTCTTTGCGTGTGGCCCTATTCTGTACTAGAGTGTTTGACTCTATTCAATGTTTTAATGCCAGACTTTGTGTCATATTTATTGATGGATTAGCTTCCTCGTCTGATTTCAAAATTGTAGAAGCATAATAAATGATTCTTTAGTTTAGTGCTTCCTTGTAAGGTTCACTGGGTATGTTGTTGTTGTAATGCTTTCTTTTCAAGGCTCGTTTGGACATGCATTTTTGCCCTTTTTTAAAACCAAATAGGTGTTTGATTATACATCAACTGATGTTTTTCACAAAAAATTGGAGATGAGTTTCAAGTTTGAAAAACTGGTTTTGACCAGTTTTTCTAGTGAATTTTTTCTACTCATAGAATTTCTACTTTTTTCCTTTTCAAGTTAAATGCATGTCTAAACACAACTTAAATTTCCAAATACCTTTTCCCAATATGTTTTTTTCAAATATCACATTTTTAATGTCCGAAGAACACCTACTTAATTTTTTAGTTAAATGGTCTTGACAGGATCACTTGGCCCTCATGATGGAGCTTCTTGGGACGATGCCACGCAAGGTGTGTTTTCGATGTCTGGCAAGAAGCAAGAAAAGGCTCATTTTGATTAAAACTTTGCAGTATATCTAATTTTCAACATTCTTGCAGATTGCCTTAGGTGGACGCCATTCAAGAGAACTTTTTAACCGATATGGAGATCTGAGGCACATCAGGCGCTTGCGGTTCTGGACTCTTGATAAAGTTCTTATGGAAAAGTATGCTTTATGTGAACAAGATGCGAATGAGATGGCAGACTTCCTTGTACCTATCCTTGACTTTGTGCCTGAGAAAAGACCAACAGCAGCTCAATGTCTTAGTCATCCATGGATTACTGGAGGCCCTCGACATCTTGCCCCTTCTTTGACTAATTCTCTACCTGAAGCAACTGAAAACCACGGTTCTAAGAACAACCTAGAGAAGGATGAAACGGAGTCTATGGAAGTTAGAGTGGGTAATATTGCAATTGGTGGTGCTCCAGGCGCAGTCAAAGCTTCTCAATCTTCAAATCTTGCTAAGAAGACATAGTTGACTTATCCAGGTTGCGCTACTTAACATCTTCATTTTACAATTTTTGTCCCCTATCAAAGTTTGCACATGGACCGTGGTTACATTTATTTCTTTTATGCCAGTTTTATTTGCCCTTCTTCATTCTTTAGGTGATAATCTCCAGTGTCATTATGTTAATGTTTGAAGCATTTGACTACAGTGTATCTGATTATCTTGGCAAACTGTTGCTCGTTTGCTCTCTTTATTCTCGGGAAATTGGACACTTTAAGTTGAACATAATGTCCTCACTTATGGCTTCTTTGGGAACTTAGTCTTAAATCTTGGTATTTTTGTTGTCCAACCATCCATGTGATGTTACATTTATGTCTGTGTTTATCCTGATCCCAAGTAAATGTGAAGTTGATTAGTGCTACTACAGTTGTAATTTATCAAACAGGGAAAAGGAAAAAACAGTTGATACTGTATGCGTGTAATTGACAGCTTTGTTTCAGGTGAATGCAGTGCTGTGAGCATTCGGAAATTGAAGTAATTACTCCTTTGCTTCACTGTGGGTAGAATGTACACCGCTAGATAAACTGTGAGTTAAAATAAGCATATAATAATTATCCATTTGGTTCGATAGGCTGGGTCTTGACTGAGAATTTCTTTCTCTAACTTCAGGGGAGATGGCAATTTTAAGGAGGTACCAAAGCAGCACATTGTTGTTGATTTGGTGAGTGAAACAGATTCTTTTGGTTGTAGAGCTTTCGGTGGACATTTTATGAGCCACCTTTCGATTGGATTCTAATTGTTTTGGCTTTTCCTTTGATGATGTGCGGACACTCTTCAGTGAAAGAACATTATAATCTTTTGATATCAATTCTTAGTGACCTATGGTTGAATGCTATATTACATAACAAGAAAGTATCTGATGCATTCGACTATTTATTGTTGTTTCATGTACATCATTTATCTTGTATTATTTGTTGTTTAAAATGCTCCTTCCCTGTCATTATTTTTTTTCTTGAACTGTTTTCCTTGAGCTGAGGATCTATTGGAAACCTCTCTAAATTAGTATGATCTATGTATGTTCTAATCTATACAGACCCCACTTTTTGAGATTAATGGCATATTATTGTTGACATCTGCGGTATAACCTTGCTGCCCATGTGGTTTCTACAGCAACTGTCAATTTTTTGCTTCTAGCAAATCATAGGATCTTGCTTATGGATGAAATGAATACCTAATTCATGTTGCTGCAGCAAAGTTCAAGAGTATATGCCAAGTCCCGCTAAACACATGATGACGCTAGCTATAGATTCATCTAAGCTAAATCTCAAAACGACTTAACTGGGAATTGTCAATTGGTTGCAGTATTTTCCGGGAACCACATTAAATAGGAAGCTGAAGCAACACCAAAAATTCTATTTAGTGTTAAAATGTACTAGGTTGTAGGTCAAACAACTTTGTTATCAATCTATCAATTGAACCTCGATCTTAAAACATTTGAGATAGGTTATATGAATTATGTTACCTTTAAAATGGTGAATTATTGGAACAATAATAGTCCATATATGAACGACAATGTCAGTCTTTTGAATGGTGAATCGCCGAGCTATTACTGTCCTTGTATGATGGCCATTTCGAGCAATTTCTTAAAGCGAAATGTAAATGCAAATTACGCATTGAAAGTAAGATGTCAAAGTATATAATCATTTCCAACACAACTCTCTAATCAATTATATTACAAGAGATTGACATTCAAGAACATGATCTAATGGTTAATGAAGTGAGTTGTGGACATCAGGAAATCTTAAATTTAATTATCACTAGAGATAAGCACACTAGTTGATTTCTTTTTTATTCGTGCATGCAAGCTGATTTAAATATAAGTTATGAAATATATATGATTGTTAGTGTACAAAAGTGGATGAGTTTTAGAAATTCCTCCAAATAAATAATGACCTACTAAGCTTTTCTAGTACTTGTTGGGATCTTGGCTTGCACGTTTTTTCTTTTACTTTAATATAATGTGAAAAAATCTCTTACCTATCATTATACGAATAGCTACGGTATTATAATGAAGTTCATAGTAAATATAAATTTAGTAGGACCAAAACCGAATACCTGGAGTGCAAATTTAGCATAGAAAGGGAGGAAGAAAACTCTGAGGTGAGGCTTGCCACCCAACCTATCCCCAAGAGGGATAAGTTTAAGTATCTGGG